>RJWM01005667.1:0-90173 GCA_004363535.1 Dasyprocta punctata
GCCTTCAGCCTCCCAGAGTGCTGAGATTGCAGGCATTTGGCACCATACCCCAATACATGGCTTCCTTTTAATGGTGCTGATATGCTTTAAATTTGAAGTGTCCCCCAAGGACTCCTTCGTTGAGGGCTTTATCCCCAGTACAACAAAGTGCAGAGGTGGGGCATAGAGAAGGAGATTGAATAATGAGGGCATTAATCTCATTGATGGAGTAATCCATTGATCTCTGTGTAAAGCATTCTAGGGTTTGTGTAACCTGTTTCTCCAAACTTTCCCAAACTTCTCCCATAAATTTATTCCAAAGACTTCTGAAACATACCATCAGGTATAGTCACAGCAAGAACCCACTTCTCTGTATCAATTCTATGTTGTCTCTCAACTGAGTCAGGTTGACAATCAAGATAAACACACTGTGTAATCTTCAAGAATTTAGATACAATCTGGGAGAAGGTAAGAGGGAAAGTTCTGAACCCAAGTTTGTGTATTCAAGTCCCACAGAGAGATTTCGAGATATGAAGAATGTTCAATCATAGAAATTAAAGTTCCTTCACATGTGAATTATGGTCCAAAACAGAACACCCACTTCATATATGAAAGAACAATTCAAATAAGACAAACTGCCAACCAATTAGGTACAGGAAGTAGTTCCTTAAGTTTTAATATAATAGGGGGAAAGAAAAGGCTGAAACTTGAAGAAAATTGTACTATTTCCATTTATGGAAATACTGTAAAAATCGTCTCTATAAAGGGTGATAAAACATACCAATCCATGTTCTTCTGGCCAAGAGTTTGGCAGTCTACAACTCCTAGGACCAAATAAGCCCATGGACTTTCTATTTTCTCACAGGTTACCAACTGAGTTGTCTTAACATTTTTACATGGTTGAATACAAATCAAAAGAAGACCAATATTTTATAAATTTGAAAATTATATAAAATTCAAATTTCAACATCCTCAAATAATATTTTACTGGGTCAAAGTCATACCTATTTACTTGTATAAAGTAGCTTTTGTGATGTGGTAGCAAAGTCAGGTAGCTGCAACAGACTATATGCCCCATAAAATCCCAAATACTTGTTTTACAAAACTTTCGATAAACCCTAACTTATAGTAAATTTCCCAGTTAAATAGTTAGCTAACTCTAAATTTTCCACCAAAATCATCAAATATATTTGCTAGGACTTGCTAGTGTTTCAATATTAAATTAAAAACATATGCCCTGCTGCATTGAATGAGTTGCTATTTGTAAATATCTTAAGACTGAATCTGATTAACCTAAGTACTATCTAAGTACTGTAATATCTAGTCTTCTTCTTACATATAATCTTACGTATTTTGGAATCATACCTCTAGATGAAGCTAGGACTTACTTCTATGGTTTCTATATCAGTATTGCATTATATTTAAATTTAGAGAAAAAAAGTTTCTATTCTATTCAAAGTATATATCATTTCAAGTAAATAGCCACTATTTTACAATAAAACCAGCAAATAACCATCATGCCTTACTTACTTCTAAAAAAAAGAACTGCATTATAAAAGATGTCAGTATTGTTCTACAATCAGTAACAGATTCTTTAAATCTTTTTTCCAAAAGAAGAATATTAGTAATTAGCATTTACTGTATGTCTTTCATATAATAAGCATCCTAAATGTAAATTTTTGCTTAAATAACATGGCCACAAGATAGGGCTACCCAATTTTATAAGTGAGAAAACAAGGCCTCATTAACAACAAACTTGTTAACATTCGTTATACGTTAGTGGCAAATCTAACCCAAATATTACTCTAAATCTATTTTCTTCACTAAACCAAATCATGCTTTCCTTACAATTTCTAGCTTCACTCAACCATGCTATGTCTTGATTTTGACCAAAAGCTCCCATCTAAGAGCCTCTTAGAGAGAACTGATTAGTGACCATCAGCGGACGCAGTTCCTTGAGCTAGGACCCTGCACTGCACTGACCCCCACCTTTCTCTCAGCAGCCTCTCTGTCATAGTGGCCTCCTGGGGCAGTAGCAGGAGCATGACCTGCCAGTGACAGTGCATGATGACAATTTGTGATATAGCAAGGAAGCACTTACTCGGATTTGTCTTGTGACCTCGACACAAAAATTTCCTTGACCCTTTCCTGCAGAGACAGTCCCACAAATGTCTTTTTCCAAGAGGATCACATGACCCACAAGATTAGTGAGTATGCACCGAATCAGCCATTTTTGCCTTCTTTTCACTGGATATCTTGATTTTTATAAACCCATCTCACAGATCTCTAATCAGCCTATTTTAGGCCTGACAGGCCTCAGTGTTTGTCATTAAAATACACACCTTAAATACTGAAGTTAGCACAGGAGTTTCAACCTAACTTTCCAATTAAACAGTTTATTAGCCCATCTGAAAGTATATTCAACTGATAATTATTTTTTTCCTCACTCATATGTCTCAGAATTGAATTTGCCAGTCTCTGGCAGTGCGTTTGGGAATTTTCCCTCTGCCAAATTGAGATTTTTAAATGTGTTGATTAATAACCACCTCAATATCCAAGACTCTGTTACACCACTTAATATTGATGCTTAACAACTATTTCTTGGCAGCCATTATCTACTTTTATTACCCTTCTAAATATGTTTCAGTAGACAATTTGATTCAATTCAGAGTAAAGTCAAACAATGAGCACATATTATGCGCAAAGCAGGTGGAGAATGGGGAGGGAGGCTCTCTCACTGTCTTGGGCAAGATTTATCAGAGTGAGGCAAGATGAAGCTAAACATGACACAGTCCTCACCCTCAACTATACTGGACATTATGTGCCACGACCCATGTGGCTCCTCAGGTTTTTGGGGTGAAGGACTGCGAGAGGATGAGAAAAATAAAGAAAGAGACAAAGCTGGGGTCAGGTGGAGCCCTTATCCTCCTGATGGGAGGAGAGGTACTGCTCAACCACTGTAACACATTTATTTATATACTCCCAAGAAGGATGTTCATTTCAACCCCACTTCCTAGGGGCCTGTTTGCCTGGCTGGCCTGGGCCCCTTGCTCTCTTGGTGCTGAAACAGCTTGCTTACCTGGTTTGTTTTGAGTTCTCTGTGTTTTCAGGGCTGGGATTGCCAGAATTGCTTTTAGCCCCACACATACGATCAATCTCCAGCTTCAACAGCTCCCTACATATCCCTCTTTTTTGTTTTGCTGTAGCACAGGATGGATGGTCAATTGAAGGTGGAGGAACTATGTTGGACAACTCTGTAGATCTTTTCATTCTGACCGATTTTCATTTTAGGCGCAGTCAATTTTAAGTCCCTGCATTCCACAGTTGAAACTGTGCAGTCCATTAATACTTGACAGTAGTCAGCTACCAGTGTAGCTGGCAATTGTCAGAAGATGTTAGTGATTTGAATTTCTTTTATAACATATTACTTTAGTATTATTTTATATACCTCTAGTAGTTGCATGTTTTCTGCAGGATATTCAAGACCAAGTTAAGGTGATACCTGTTTTAAAAACAATCAGGTTTTGGTTATTTATCAAGGTCAGTTAAGTCTCCTCAAGAAATCCCTTGAAATGCTACATAGCACCTCTTAGTTCTTGCCAGTGTCAGACATTCAGATGAGTCATGGCCATTGCTTGACCAAGTTGCTTTCTGTGAAAGCCTGGGAAGTCTTTTCTCCTAGTGACTCTCTGTAGGCACACCACACACCAATGATCACTTTCCTCTGTGGTCTCATAGTCTCCTTGATCAGAAGACCAGGGACTCACTGAGTATAGTATCAGGTGTCACAGCAGAGGTTCTCTAATGTCCTGGGTCCTCACTGACCTTGGAGGGCTAGGGCCAAAATATTGGCTATCCTCTTAGCCCATCTATCTCTCTAATTGTTGGTTTCTAAACCTCAGTTGTTGAACATTCAGAAGAAAAGATTGACGACAGTACTGTGTAGTAGAGGCAGTAAGTATAACATTATCATCTTATCTAAATATCAAACATCTTAGAACATAAAATAGAATCATCATTTTTTAAAACAACCATGGATATTCTAACATTTGAATACCTGTAGAATGTTAACAAAGTTATATATTTTACATAGAAAATTAGAAATCAAAACCATACCTAATGTTATAACATGACAATCATGATGACATTTGTTAACACTTTGACTTTGCATTTTCTAACATAAGTTACCCGCCTTTTGGTCAATCATTCCTATCTAATACATAAAAGCTTTTGCCTAACTTGTTGACATTTAGTGGGATGTACATCTCAAGTTTTGTTACAGGCTGAGGTCTAAATCTAAAACAAAATATTGGGAAGCATGGGTGTAATAAGGAAAGGAGGGCTTAGCAGGAAAGCAGGAAACAAGTCTGCACCTAGGTGGTGGACATGCACGATTTGGGGCTAGAAAAGTAACAGTTGAGGATTTGGGTCCTAGGAAAACAGTGCTTACTCAGGAATCTGCTGCTCTTGGCTGGGTTCTTGAGTACGTCTGGAGCCCTAGGTGAAACAAGAAGGCTTCTCTGTCTTGCCCTGTCCCATTCTCCAGTGGGCTGGTGCAGCCACATCACCATCATGAAGGCAAAGAGTAAAGGCAGACATGCAAAGCATGCTTTTGAGTCTCTGGTCTCACTGGTCGAACCAAATCGCAGGGTACAGCTCAGGGTCAAAGTGTACAGGCACTCTCCAAAGTTATTAGAGCAAAAGATGTGAATTCAGGAAGGTCATTATTTGGGGCCATTAAAGGAATTAGTCTACTCTTAAGAAACAAAGATGATTTCAACGTTTAACATAATAAAAAAAAAAAAAAAGAAAAGAAACATTAGCCCAGTAAATTCCTAGTCTTCTTTTAAATTTTGGTCCAAGAATCACATCTTTAAAGTCTTGCTCTATGGCTTCTCTGGATTCTCAGTACTTCTTTCACATATTTCCATTATTTAAAGGATAAAGTATTATATTTGCCTGATTTTGTGTCTGCCTGCTTATATCTAGGCATGATGTGTCAGAGGGTAGAACAAGATTGTTCTGCAGTCGCAAGGTCTTGACTCAAGTATCAGCTCCATCTCTTACTAGAAATGCAACTGTGGGCAAGTTCATCTGTTGAAGAGCACAGAAGCAGCATCTGCCACATGAGTCATTGTGAGCATGAATGAAGTAATGGGGGAAATCTCATGATAAGCTTAGACTTATAGTCATTATGTCTCACTCTTATTCTCATTGATACATATATTGTGCATGGATTAGCACATAAAAGAAATCTTTAAGTCTTTTGAATAGACAAATTAGTGAACAAACAGATAAAATGTATAGGGTGAAGCAAATTTTACTGAACGTGAAAAGTGTTGGGGGATGTTCAGTGGAATGGTCACTAAAGAGGCAGAAGGAGACAGAATGAAAAGAATCAAAGAAAAAGAAGGTCTTGGCATGAGGAAAGACAGTTTGTCTGGGCAGGCATGGGCATTTGGAAACCCTTCTTTGAAAATCAAGCACTTTCATTAGTTACAATTATAATTTTGATATTTGATCCTGTTCTCTGAGGGTTTAATATAATTCAGTAAACACAGTGTGTATCAGATGGCACTTTCTTTACATCAAGAATCAGGAAAACCTACCTATCTCATGCTGAAGAGAGTGTTGTTTTACCTCCTAAATACAATGGGATACAAATAGTAGTCTATAAAGTTCACAGAATGCTTCTGAATAAATGTCCTTTAAAATATAATGAGAAAATTATTCTGTATAGTTATTTAAATATTTTAGCTTTCCAAAGCTCTACCCCAGATCTGAGAAAATACAATGTAATAATTGCTTTGCTTGACTTGTTTAAAAAGCCATTTTCTTGACAGTTGGGCATAAATACATTTATATTCCACATAATGAGTCCATGTTGCTTATAAGCAGGTGAAAAGTTAATTAAGAGCATTATGTCTACTAATGGCCTCCCAAGAGTAGCAAAATGTTTAATATAGTACATGAACTGCCAGAGTGTCAGAATCATGTTTAAATATGGAGTCTAAGAGAAAATAAACAAATCTAATTACTTTTATCCAGAAAAAGACCACTTGGCGGATGGGGAACCGTATTGTTCTTCCACCATCCTCGTATTTTAGAATAGGATTCTTACTAGAGTTCAATGTATATGGAAAATCAGAAAATTCGAGAAAGTTGGAGTTGAAACTTGCAATTTCCTTGCATTCTTTTGACAGTGTCAGAGCAGCCAGGTGACTGTCCCAAGAGCATAAAGACAAAGACAGAGAAGAGCCAGAGAGCAGGGCCCAGTTCCCTCCGCCCCTTCCACTCCCTGGTGCTCAGTTATCACTCACTCAGAGAAAAATTAAATAAGAGGGAGAATAAAATGCATGCATGCTGATCATAGCACTCATACTGAATGTAACATGAGGCTTTTTGTTGAAAAAACAACAAAAAGGCTTTTTGTTAGACACTATAAAGAATATGTAGTACATCATCTTTTTCATCAAGGAGACTTTTTAATGACTCCTGCTAGGAATTTATCTTAATGATGATGTAAGACAGAAAAAGTACAAAGATGAATTCAGAAAAAATTAGTCCTTCAAAATAAAATTTAAAAAAACTGAGTTCACCTATAATGTGAATGAAGAACTTCACATCACATAGCAAAAAGTGAACAAATAGCACTTAGATTTGAAAATTGAAACTGTGAGCTATAAAAGTAAGTCATTTTAATTTCTGTCTTTCAGTTCATGGTAGAATAGTAATGAGTCACTAATTTTTTGTTTCAGTTTGGTTTTGGATTATTGCCACTGATTTATAAAACAATTACATTGTGGAAGAAATATTTTATTTATAGAAGGAATATTTTTTCCAAGAAAGTTACTATAATACACTTCCCCTTCAAATTAAAATTTTATATCACAAATAACAGCAGATTAATTTTTATTTTCCAGACTTGTCTCTTCACCTCGTGAATCTCCAATCATTGTCTATTAAAGTATACCACATAAAGATCATGCCACTTTTTTCTTTTTATCTCAGCTTCCACAGCTTCACATTTTTCCGGCTGTGTGGAAAATGGAAGCACTTGTCCCACATTAATCCATAAGTCTTGAATCTTTTGCTCTCCCACTTTAGGGAGATTGACAGTTAAGGCACTGACTGACAACGATGTTGATTGATACCGATAGTGGTTTTAAAGAAGAGATATTTGAATGGACATCAATTTGAGGTTGCTTAACCCATTTTTGTGTTTTGATAATTTGTGTTTCTCAATACAACATAGTTTTTTATCTGCAGAAAATCAGTACAGTAGTTGGGTGATATTAGTCATTTTAATAATGTCCAAAATATCATTAGGTGCCACATGAAAGTTTCTAAGAAATAATACTACTTGAATCATTTTAGACATTCCTAGCTTCATTCAGTTTGGAAGCCATGAAGTTAAACTTTAAACATGAGATATTTCTTCTTCCTGATTCCAAAGTCTTTGCCACCTAAATTCATATCTGATTTCATTTCTGAAGGCTTGAAAATGAACTCATGAGCAAGCATGTATTCCCTGACAGTACATTTATGGGTTAAATGACAGTTAAAATACATATATTTTGCTGAATATAGAGAATTATGTACATTAGTTTCCTGCCCTAAATCATAGTTTAGAAATGACAGACTGTCTAATAGTAGAAATAATAAGACTCCAAATGTCTTAAATGGCTACCTACTATTTATGCATTTCATGACTTAGTTTTTTTTATATCCAAAATAAACATAGTCTGTAACTTGAATGAAATAACCTTTTCCCCTACCTTATATAACTTATCTGGTTATACAGCATACAGACAGAGATAATAAAAAATCTTAGCTCATGATCTTTCAAATTCTATGAAACATAATTCTAACAGTCACAAAGGCAAATTTCTGTGACTATTCTCTACTCAGCACAAAAGAGAAAGCTCCAGTCTATTTTATATCAATTCAGATGATAATTTCATGTTTTCTTCAATAGATTTCAACATAATTTTTTGAAAGCCTTAAAAAATTAATATCCATGCGATAAAAATTGTTGACCCTGTGTGTCACATTTTTATATTGAAAATAACATTTGATGAGCTTTCTTGTAGTTATGAAGAACTAGGTTCTTAATTTAACTTAATTGCTATAATTCAAAGTATTTACTGAGCAACTGCCTAAGGCAGCAATTGTGGAAATGTAATGTTATGGGATTCATTTGCTCCTTCAATTAGATTATGATCATGTGGAGGAGATAATATTTGCAAATATGAAACTGTCACAGACTTGATTCATCTCTTAAGTGTGAAGGTAAGAAAGGAGTCTCTGTAACCCATATTTGCCTGTCAGGCTTCAAATAAACAATGGGAATCGAGTCAGACCATACAGTCATTAATATTTGAGTAAATTGAAAAGACAGTAATATTCCTACACAGGGAAACAGAACAAACAAGGACTGAGATTTGGAACTGTGCCCACCTTATGCAAGAGAGGGAGACTAGAAATGCTTCATCAGAGGTGATGAGTAGTATGGAATGAGCTCAGAGAAATAGTTTGTAACCAGTTATATGATAACTAGATAGGATGAAAAGATCTTAAACTTGGAACAACAGAAAAGAAAAAAAAAGAGAGAAGCTTTGTCTGGTTCTTTAACACAGTGTGACGTGGTAAAAGAAATATGTGGAGCTAAACCTGGTAATAAAGCAGAGAGATATGTTGATGGAACAAAGAGGTAGAGGTGAGCAGTTGGTTTGTATGATATGGAAATCAATACCAGGAGACACCAAGGAAATAAGCTGACAGTGGAAAGAAGGAGGGTGATGAGAAGTGAGAAATAAAGTCAAAGATCCACTATGCACAGGTTCAAGGTGGCTGACGAGCAACACTGTCCCAAATATATTTACTGCTGAGCTATGACAGGGAGGTAAATAGGAAGAAAGAGAATATCTACCCTCTGCATACTGAGTGCTGCCGAGAGCTGATTTATTTGTAATTTTGTATGTCAGCTCTCTCTCTCCCTCTCTCTCTCTCTCTCTCTCTCTCTCTCTCTCTCTTTGATACCTCTCAAGGCTGTGCATTACTATTTGTTAATATATGTATAAGAAAAAATTATATATTTAAATGGCAATGTTATTTTTATTTTCCTAATAGTAACTTAAATGATATGCCTATCAATATTTCAATAGTAATCTTTTTTTCTATTTTTACAGTTTTGTATAACAGTGATAATGAATGTTTAAAAGTAAAATAGTTAAAAGGAATGTAAGACAAAATCATCAATCTTCTATTTTCTAAAACTACACTGTGGTGACAATATGTAGTTGACTATACTGTAGCTTTCAAAGATTAATATACAACATGGTAAGTCAATTTTGTCTCATGCCTAGTTCATATGATATATTAAGTTACGGCTTCCACAAAAGCTGGAAAAAAAAACTTCATAAAGCTTCCTGCATTTGTTTTTCCCCACTGATGCTTTGAAATTAGTATTACTAGGGTAAATATGGCTAAAGTAAGGAAAATGATAAAACAGTGCAAGATTCTCAAAAACAGCCCAACTGACAGTAATGTGTTTTGAATCTTGTGATTTCATCCATTTTAGCAGATGAGATTAGCCTCCTCAGAAACTATATACTTGCAAATCATTCATGTTTAATTAATTTAGGCATTGGGTAGATATCTGAAGCTGGAAAGGTATCCTGCATCGTGAAATTACACTGACCCCAAGATGCACACAATATTTGTACTTCAAGTGCTAGTTTTTCAAAGGGTGATTTTCTTTCTGCCACTTAAGATAGTCAGGAATGAAAAACTATAATAAAATGCATTACTTGAAACCAAAGACAAGCAGAATGCTCTGGGATGCCATTTTTTTTATTTAGTAACTCTAACGATAGAAAACTCAGCAAGTCCTATAGGGAGCCATTCTTTACAATTGGGAACTATTTTCTGTCTGTAAATGATGATGTATTTCTAAAGAAAAGACATTATCTCCTTAGGGCTAGAAACATAGCTTGAAGTAAATTTTAAACTCTGCCATAAGTTTATGTTTTTGACACATAACATTTTAGCCATTGATTTTTTGGTACTCTATTTGATAACAAAATATATTCATTAATTTTAAAGTTTTGTAGACTTTCACAGCTCTCTGAGAAATAAATGCATAGGAAGAAAGAATGAACTAATATGGTAAAGTAACAGTGGTTTGGAAATCAGATCTATTGAATATTTGTCAATGACAAGTGTGTTGACCTTGGACAAGATATTTAATCTCTTTATGTTTGGATATGAAGCTAATATGTTTTCAAGCATTCTTCTCATTTAATCAAACCATTGTGTATGTGGAAATGATAGAAATAAGTCCAAACGACAATGGCTAAGCACAGAGAGGGAAAAATCGTTAAAAGCAGACTTATCTATCTGACACAGAGAGGTAATTCAAGCTGCTCAGTTACCCCATAGATTAGCTTCACGTTATACATTTGAAAATGAATCCTTGATACCTAGGAATAAAGCAAAATAATATCCCTTCTGACTCTGTCAGTATCCAAAACTTCTCATAAGCAATTTTAACTAAGAAAAGTTGTTATGGCTTAGATACAAATGCTGTTCAGAACGTCATGTGTTTGGAAGGTGATTGAATTATGGGACATAATAGCTGACTTGCTGTTGGGAGCTAGGATCTGCTAAGAAGAGGCTGATCTGAGGTTGTGACCTGGAAGACTTATCTTCTTTCCCAGATTCCTCCCTTGGTTCTGTATCTCAGTCGCCATAAAGTGAGCAACTCTTTTTCTGACCAGAACCTTCCACCTTGCCACCGATTATGTGAAGACAGAAACTTCTAAAATGTGAGCCAAAGGGAACCTCTCCTCCTTTAAAATGCAGATGTTGGATATTTTGTCTCTGCAACGAGAAAGTAACTAAGACAAATATTATCAGTAAATTGCCTCAGAGACAAAGAATTTCACGTTAGAAGGAAAGTAAAAGTTGTAACATAGTTCTGCGTGAATACAGTATCAATAGAGGCTTCGGTATTAGGGAGAACTTTCAAGACACCACCCTCAGTCTGTAACTTTCCTCTTGCCTTCCCTTGAAGGGGTTTATGACTTGGAACTTCAGGTTATGCATTGTTTTTCCACGAGCTGAAAAGGACTTGAGTCCTATCACATATTCAAGATAGGGAAGATAGGCGACATGAGAAAAAGCAATTGTAAATTTGTCATTAAAATTGCCTAAGGATAGTGAAATAGAGAAATGATCAGAGAGAGACAGTATTTCCTGAATGTAGAAATAGTCTACTGACTCCTACAGGTACATTTAGCTGCCTTTTCCCACATTATGTGACTTCTACTATAATTTTAAACTTTCAAATTGCTACTTTTAGATAACACCTCTATTCAAAGTAGCATGAGAGAAATTTATAAGCTGAAAAGTGGTGCCCTTGATTGTTCATATTTTCTAGAAGGAAACAAAAATTAGATGATCAAAGCAATAGGCCCTCTGTTTTTTTCTGTATCTTCTGAAAATCAACCTGTATCTACTAGGTGACCATTAGATGCCTAATCTATGTTTGACACTTCTGAAGGGAAAAAAAATAAGTTATGTTAGATCTCCTTCCTCAAGAACTTTCATTTCATTTAGAAGAAAAGATGAAACATATCACACTGAGGTGGTCAGATAATGTGAGCTCAGCATAGCAACAACATAGGCAACAAACTAGGATGTCAGAAATACAGAGTTCAAGGTTCCATTCAGCCATACAGAACTGAAATCTGAATTTTAACAAGATCCCTGGGTGACTCATATGTATATTAAAGTTTGATACATATAGTCCCCCTACAAATATATGCCACACAGTTAGATATGACCTCTGGCTCAAACCATACAAACACTATGAATGCACATATTGGTGGGAGCCAAGAAATCCTTCAAATTAAATATGCTTAGAAGGCTGGAGTTGCATTAACATTCTCCCCAAATATGCTATCATTCATTTTATCCTACTGGAATTTAAAAAATAAAAAGATTCTTTATTGTATTTCATATGCTACTCGTAGACTTCCAAAAAACATAAATGGTTACATCAAAGGGGGAAATACACTTGTGGTCTAAAATCTATTTATATTAATATACAAGGCTAAGAAAATAGCACTGGAAATTATTCACCTCTATTTGATAAAGATTTGTGATTTGGCTATAAGAGTCTTGTCTCCTTTACCTTTTTATGGATGTAGGATATCTCTAAGATATAGTGACAAACAGACTCATCTGCTAAGATGGATTTCACTCACAGAACATTTCAGTAGGTAAGTACAAAGAAAATAAGAAGCTAAACTGTGGAAAACTGAAGCATAGACTCTAAGTCTATCAAAGAACTTTTATATTTAAAAATTATTTGAAACCAACAACACACAGTTTTTATTCACAATGAAGATAAGCTTAAAATCTATTTAAAGTAATGATTGACAGTGGTATAAAGTGTACGTTTACTTTATATCACAGACCATAAAGGAAGCACCTAAAAGAATTCATGATGATTACTAAATTGCTCCTCACAGTACTGATTACACATGCTATATTGTGCAATTAGGTTGATGTATAATTATTATGCATTGTCATATTATTATTATTATACATTTGCTCTTTATTCTTTTAGTTCCCTTAAAGAATCAATGACATTCCTTGAAGATAAAATAGATTTCATTTACATTAATAAAGATTTTGATTAGTTAATGGAAAATCATTCTATGCAAGTTCCTGTACTCAATTACCCTTTATAATTTTTTCACATGACTCTTTACTCTTTGGTATTAGCATCTATGGTATGAAATGTAGTTCAAAAGAAGAAAAAGGATACTCTTGACCCACTTTAAATGCAAGTTACGATCTATGAAAATCACATTTGGTCACTGAAGGACTATTCTTTTCTCATTTTTTTGTGAGCTTCAATTTCCAATAGTGATGAAACCTCACCACTAAGTATGAAAGGAAAATACAGCCATGATCCTAAAAGAAACATAAAATGCACTGTATTCTTGCTAGATTCATATTAACGAAAGTATGTGCAAATGTGTACAAACACTTGAAAGGCATTCGCTTCCAAAGTTTTGTTGTCTTTAACCTGATGCTTACAGGTTAAAAGAACATGAAAAAATAAGGTGCTCAGTGGCCAATGCATTCTCAAACTACAGGTTTATTGGTGCTATTGTTCTATATGCTTTTAATTTTTAAAAAGTAAATTATACTATATCTAAAGTATTATGTGGTTCTGGGTGGAAGCACTTTGGAAAATAAATATAAACATGTAAAGTATGTGTATAAGAAGAAATATAAACTGAACATAAAGAGCATATAATTATTTTAATAATTTAAAATGTCAAAACATTAAGAATTTTAGTTTCAGAATATAAAAATTCTATTTTGTCACAATTAGATGAAACGATATTTTCCCCAAACTCAGATTTTTTTTTAAAGATAGTAAAATCCAACAAAACAAAACAGAACAAAGTCAATCAAAACAAAGCAGCAAAATTGGTGCAGAACTTCAAAAAAGGATACTAGGAAAACAACCATAGCTATCATAATATATCTTGTTATCTTCACAATAGTTGTCCATTCCATCAGGTATAGCAAAATCAAATCAAAAACAAAACAGAATAAAACCAATCAAAACAGAGTATTGAATAAAACAAAACAATCAGAACAAAGCAAAACAATGAGAACAATGTTGGATTTCAAAGACAAGGTAGAAGGAAATCCTCATATTTGCTGTATTGCATACTGTCATCCTCCCAAGAGATGCTCAGACCACTGGCCCCAGGCCTGCAAAATCAACCAAACAATACAAGCATTTAGTTGCTTTTTGTACCTTAGTTGTGATCAACTCAGCCTGTTCTCCAAACTAGCCTGTTGCTTACCTGGGGAGGTTGGTGGGGGGTATTCTCAGCCCATGTACCAGTAGGTTTATGGGAAGCTCTTCCTGGAACCACATGACTTGCACGGCTTACCAGAAAGGCTGGCTAGTTGGCTTCTTGTTGGGTCCTCCCAGGTCCAGCATGGCCGATTCTCAGGAGGTGCTGACTTTTCTCTTCCTGGGACCTGCATGGCTTGTGTGGCTTACCAGAACGGCTGGCTAGTTGGCTTCTTGGTGGGTCCTCCAAGTCCCAGCATCTAAACTCATATATTTATTATAAAAACGGTACTCGAATTTTATTGTCCATTGTCAGTCTCACTATTTGAGACAAATAATGATTTAGTAAAAGGTTGAGTAGATTTCCTTTTACAAGCAGACCCTCCAGTATTTATTTAATCATATCCTATGTTTTTGCTTACCTTTAATTGCCCACTAAACCATTTTAATATTCTGCTATGTGCATGAAAGAATGAATAATCCGTTTTTTGAGGTTGAGGCAGTCAGTTATGTTGCACAAACTCACATACTTACAGAGAGGTGGATGATCAAAGTAAGGAATGATTGTGTCAATAATTCAGACAACTTTTCCAAGTCTTATACTATAATGAATAAAATAGAAAGTGGAAAATGCCAATTTTATGAAAATGGAATAAAATTTTTAAAATCAGAAAAAAAAGATAAGTGATACTTCAGCTATCTTCTGCAATGAGTCCAGGATAAGAAGAAAATTCTCAGAATTACAGATTTCATACTAAAGCTTCACTGTTCATTTTCTCAATGTTAACTTAGGAATCACAAATGAGGATTTTTCATACACAATCTTTATTAATAAAAATCTAAACTGTCATACAGTGTCTACATATCTTTAAAATGGTACACTGACACTGAAATTTTCTATAATTATAGGTACAGAAAAGGCATTCAGAAGTCATAATGAATGTCCATTTGGAGCTCCTCTGATTTGCAAAGCTCAGAGTATATTCTCAGCAAAACTGTCACAAAGTAACACAGAATTTTGCTAACACAACTATTTCTTTGTTTAAATGCCATGTTTGTATGAAAATCCTTTTAAACATGTGATACAGAAATAATATTTAATGGCATATGAAAGGATCATTTCTGGAATATGAACTAATTTTTCTTTCAATTCAGTTAACTTCATAACATACTACGAAAAGTATCTACTATCTACAAAGTATGTATCCATCATTGTATTAGGCCTTGTAAGTCCTAACTAGACTAACAGAACACAAAATGAGAAGACTGCAACCTGATTTAAAAAAAAAAAAACAGGATAAGTACCATTAGTCATGCAAACTTCTCCTAAAAATGTTCTATAAGAAAGATTCAGAGAGAGAGGACTTCTGAAGATGGCAGAGTGGCAAGCAACATAGAAACAGCCTCCTCTCAATTTGGTGTCTAGATGCAGGAATATAGCAATGTGAGGAAGAGATGGAGGGAGGAAGTGGGTCCTTGAGACCCAGAAAGGATCTGAAGGGAGAAGTATGACCTACAGGGAGACCTAAGAGAGAGACTTCAACAAAGGAGGTGGCAGGTAGTGCTTTCTCTCTAAGCCCAGACTCACTGCATGGGTGGGTGGCTCAAACCTGAAGATGCATGATGACTGCAGGTGCATGGCGACCCTAGAGGCCTCCATGAAGAAACACACCAGTGGAATAGAGCTGTGGACATAGAGAGAGGACTACAGTAGCTGTTGAGTTATTTGGGTTCAGATATAACCCCAAAAGACTGTGATTGACTGGTAACCATCTTGAAGAGGGTTCAACTGAGCTCAGAACTCAGAACAGCTCTGATCCAGCCCCACCCAGCAGCTCCCAATGTCAGGGAAAAGCTGCTGAGTTCAAACTGACAGGAGATCAGGGAGCCCAGTTCAGTCCTGCAGGAGGCAGTGTTACAGGCTGAACACATTAGATTCTGGTCTCACAGCCAAAAACCATCCTAAACCTCAGTGGAACTGAAGGTGCAGGTTTGGTGGGATTAATAAGCTCAGATCTGAACTCTGTCTAGTCACATTGTCTAGTGGCAGCATAGACATGCCTTTAATTGATCATTTTTCTTTAATTTTCTTATTTTTGTTTTCTTGTTTTTTTATTGTCTTGCTTCTGTCTTGTTTTGTTTTTCTTGATTGTTCTTATTTGTATATGAGTATGGAACATTCTTTCTATTTGTTTTGTTGCTGTGTGCAGTTCTTGTTTATATTTCTTCTTTCTCTTTCTCAGTTTCCCAAAGTTTGCATAATCTACGTTTGTTCTCAAGCTTTGATTCTAATCTCTTCCTCTTCTCCTATTTCTCTATTTTTCCTCCTAACCCCTTTAAAATTTTCTTCCCTAAGGGCAAAATTGCTATATTGAGGGCTTATTCATGGTGGACAATTTTCTGGTTTGTTTTATATCTTGTTAAATAACCACAAATCTAAACCATACAGTTAAAGGTAGCAAATTAATAGTTACTACAGTTTGTCATTTTCTAGGCTGTGTTTGATGCTATTTTTCTTGCTGACTATACTACTTTATGGAAGGTGACATTCCTGTTCTAATGAATTGTTCTTCCTGACATATCAAGACTGAGATTGCTTAAGGGTCACAAACAATACTATAAGCTAAAGACAAAGAACCAGGATCTGGGCCAAGTAAGCAGCAACTTCTCATGCCCAATAAGTTGAAGAGGAAGGACCTTGCAAGACTCAAGACCCAAAAGCCAGCTACACCTGGAAGACATCTCTGAGAAATAATCATTTTGTAGGGTTCTAAATACTAGCAAAAAAAGCTACTTGCCATAAGAAATTTACAAGCATCAAATAAGAAATTAAAAATAGAAAACAAAAAATGAGAAGACACTTAAATAAGATGCAACCCCAGACTTCCAGTTCACTAAAAGCAAACTCAGGGGACAATGAGGTGGAACAATTCAAAAGCGGTCCACCTGGTCTGAGTTTGTAACAGTGGAGGTAACAAAACAGATGAATAAGGATCTAGAAAAAATCAAATCACAACTCGTTTCTCAGATAACTATGTAAAGGGTGATCATAATGAAGGACATGCTTAGGGACTCTAGAGCAGATACAGATTTTTAAAAATAGAGGAGATTAGGAGGAATTAATGGAAATGATCAATTCCCAGCATATGAAAGAAATGAAATCCATGAAACAGATTCAAACAGATATGCAGGAGATTAAAAATTCCATTGAAAGCATATGCAACAGAATAAGCCAATGTGAGAACAGAATATTAGATCTAGAAGACAAGATTTCAGTTAACAATCATGAAAAAAGTGATTTTTTAAAAATTGCAAGGGTTCATAAAAAATCAATCCAAGAGCTGCTAGATGATGCAAAGAGGAATAACATAAGATTAATTGGGGCCAATGAAAAAGTAGGATAAAGTGCAAATGACATTAAAAAAAAAACTTTCCAAGCATGGGAAAAGAATTTGGTATACAGATAAGGGAGGCATGATCAAAAAAATCTGCACCAAGGCATATAATAGTCCAGATCCCAGAAATTCAACACAAGACCAAAATTTTAAAAGCTGTTAGAGAAAAAAAAACCAACTCACCTGTAAGGGAATGCCTATCAGAATCAAACCAGGCTTCTCAACACAAACCCTTAAATCAAACAGATCTTGAAGTGAAGTATTTCAAGTCCTAAAAGAAAAGATTCTCCATCCTAGATTGATGCACCTCACAAAACTATCTTTCAAAATTGATGGACAAATAAGTTACTTCCATGACAAAGAACACCTGAGGAAATGCATTACCATGAAACCAGATCTACAAAATGTTCTGAAGGACATTTTAGAAAGAGATAAGAAGAAAAACATCTCCATGAACCCAAACAGAGTGAATTCACCACACAAAGCAAGCAATTAAACAGAGGAGAAGTAAGGGAACAAACAACGGGAAAATGACAAGGATAATCAATGCATGTCAGTTATAACTGTGAATGTAAATGGTCTCAATTCATCAATATAACAAACATGTTGATAGTGGATCAAGAAGCAAGATCCAACAATATGCTGCATTCAAGAAACACTTTTAATGCAAAAATGAATTCATAGACTGAAAATCAAACATGGAGAACAATACTCCATGAGACAGCAATCCAGAAGAAAGCAGGGAAAGTAAAGTGAATTTCAAGCCAAAATTGATTAAGAAAGACAAAGAAGGTCACTACATCCTTGTAAAGGAAACAATGCAAGAAGAAGAGATATGCACCAAATACTGGTGCAACCAGCTATATAAAATGTTAACAGACATGAAAAATCAAATAAACACTAACACAATTGAAATAGGGGACCTCAATACCCCACTGTCACAAGTAGACAGGTCACCTGTACAAAAAATCAATAAAAAAATCAGAACTGAACCAAACCAGTGAACAATGTACTTAGTAGATGTCTAAAGAGTGCTCCACCTCACAATATCAGAAACACATTCTTCTCAGCTGCACACAGGATGAACTCCAAGATAGAGGATATACTAACACATAGAACATGCTTAAGTAAATACAAAGAAATTGAAATCATCCCATGCTTATTATCAGACCATAGTACAATGAAATTGGAAATCAGTGGCAAAATAAATGACAAGAACTTCATAAACACATCAAAAATAAGTGGTACCCTACTGAACAACAAATGAGTCACAGGTCAAATTAAAGAAAAATTATAGTTTCTACAATTAAACGAAAGTTCCAATACAACATACTGGAACTTATAGGACACAATTAAAGTAGTCCTAATAGGAAAATTTATAGTGGTGAATACCTATATCAGAAAAACAGAGGGAGCTCTAATAAACCACCTAATGTGGACATCAAGAGTGAAGAAAAAGATCAAGTCAACTCAAAGGTCATATGAAGGAGGAAATTACAAAGATCAGAGCACAAATCAATGCAATGTAGACTAAGAAAACAATACAAAGAATCAAATAGATCAAAGAGTTGGTTCTTTGAAGGATTAAATAAAATTGACAAATCCTTAGCCAACTTTTTCAAATTCATGCAATTAGGAATGAAAAGGGTAAAATCATGATAGATACTTCAGAAACCCAAAAGATCACCAATACCTACTTCTATATCTGTATGTTCTAATAAAATAGAAAACACAAAAATAAAATGGACAGAGTTCTAGATACATATGAATTACCAAAGCTGAATGAAGACCATATAAAAATTCTAGATAAACCAATATGAGTCAAATTGAAGATGTACTTAAAAACCTACCCAAAAAACTCTATCAGCAAAGAAAAGCTCAGGCCCTAATGGATTCACTGCAGAATTTTATAAGAAATTTAGAGAAGACCTAATGAAGTTATTTCTCAAAATCTTTAATAAATTTAAAGAGAAGCAATACTCCAAAATTCCTTCCTGAGAGCAAGTATCACCCTGATACCAAAACCAGAGAAGCACCCAATGAAAAAAAAAAAAAAAAAAAAAAAAAAAAAAAAAAAAAAAAAAAAAAAAAAAAAAAAAAAAAAAAAAAAAAAAAAAAAGAAGTATAGTCCAATCACCTTAATGAGGATAGATGTAAAAATCCTCAACAGGGTACTCACAAAGAGTACTCATCAAATAATCAGGAAGATTATACAATTGACCAAGTAGGATAAGTCCCAGAGATGCAAGAATGATTCAACATACACAAATTAATAAATGTAATACAACGTATCAACAGAGCCAAAGACAGAAACCACACAATCATCTTCATAGGTGCAGAAAAAGCATTTGACGAAGTCCAACACCCATTTATGATAAAAAAAAGACCTGCAGAAAATTGGAATAGATACTTTTTATGTCAATCTGATAAAAGCTACCTGTGACAAGTCAACATCCAGCATTATACTAAATGGACAAAAACTGAAAGCTTTCACTCTAAAATCAAGAACAAGACAAAAATGTCCACTGTCATCACTCTTATTCAATATAGTTTGGAAAAAAATTAGCCAGAGCAATTAGACAAGAAAGAAAAGGAATAAGATTAAGAGAGTAAGAAGTTAAATTATCATTATTTGCAGATGACATAGTAGTCTACATAGAAGAACACCAAAACTATACCAACAGACTTCTAGATTTAATAACCACATTCAGTGGTACAGCTGGATACGAAATCAACACTCAAAAATCAATAGCATAACTGTACAAAAATAACAAGTTCGCTGAAGAGAAATTAGGGAAATAACACCATTCATAATATCCCCCAAAAAGTGAAATACCTAGGAACCAATCTGAAGAAGGAAGTAAAAGACCTTGACACTGAAAATTGCAATACTATGAAAAAAGGAGATTGAAGGGGATATTTGAAAATGGAAAAGATATTATTTGCACGTGGGTGACAAGAATCAATACACTGAAAATGATCCTACTTCCAAAATTATTATACAGATTTGTTGCAATCCTGACCAAAATTCCAGTAGTATATCTCACAGAATTAGATGAAATATTCCTAAAACTCATTTGGAACCATGAAAGACCTACAATAGCAAAAACAATTCTGGGCAACCAAAGCAAGGAAGTAGGCATCACAATCCTTGATTTGAAATTATACTACAAAGCTACTGTGATAAAAGCCGAATAGTAGTGACAAATACACAGACCTGAGGATGAATGGAACAGATTAGAAGATGTAGAAACAACTCCAAACATATTCAGCCACCTTATCTTTGACAAAGGAGCCAAACACCTTCACTGGAAGAAAGATAGCCTCTTTAATAAGTGGTGCTTTAAAAACTGACTTTCCAAATGCCGAAGATTAAACTAGACCCATAACTCTCACTAAACTAAAATCAAAATGGACTGAAGGCCTAAATATTAAAGCAGAAACATTAAATCTTCTCTACGAGAGAAGAGATAAAACTATTGAAGACACTAGTGTAGACAAAAATTCTATGAGCAAAACCCTGGTCACTCAGGAAATATAACAAAGAATCAGCAACTGAGATCTCAATTTATTACAAAGCTTTTACAAAGAAAAAGAAATCTCAGAGTGAAGTGACAACCCATAGTGTGGGAAAAACTTTTGCCCGGTGTTTCTCAGACAAATGACTGATATCTAGAATATATAAAGAACTAAAAAACTCAGACCTCTCGAATTTAAAGACTCAAATCCAAAACTGAGCACTTGAAATGAATGAATGCTTCTTAGATGAAGTAGAAATGGTAAATAAACAGATAAGAAAATGATCAACATCACTGTTCACTTGAAAGATACAAATTAAAACAACACTGATCCATCTCACTCCAGAAGAATGACTATTATCCAGAAATCAACAAACAATAAATGCTGGTTGGACTTGGGGAAAAAAGATCCCTTTTCTACTCTTAGTGGGAGTATAGATTGGTGTATCCACTCTAGAAATCAGTGTGGAGAGTCTTTAAAAAATTAAAACTAGAGGTCCCATTCAACCCAGATATTACCCTTCTTGATATCTTTCCAAAAGAATTGAAAGCATCTGTCCACAGCAACATATGCATACCCATGCTGTAGCAGAACAGTAGGGAAACAACTGATGCCCATCAATCAATGAATGGATAAAGAAGATGTGGCTATTTTATACTAAAAAGTACTGTTGTGCTATAAAGAAGCGTACGTTTGAGATGTTTCTAGCCAAATGTATGCATCTTAAGGCCATACTCTTAAGTGAAATAAATCAGACACACACATTCCATTATCACATGGTTTCATTGGAATGAGAAATGCAAAGTATAAATAAGAACTAAAATTTATAATAGATATTGGAAAATGGGAAGAAAATATTCAAATGAAAAGGGGAACAAGGGAGCAGGGAGGAGTAAGGGAAGAAGGGACAAGAAAATAGAAAGAACAGAAGAAAAATGGAAACAAAGCTTTTGTAAAAAAGGGGGAAAATGAAGTTGAAGGATGGGGAGGGGAATAGGAAAAAAAGAAGAATCAAGATATAACATCTACAGGTGCAAATTCACTATGATAAATGTTGTCACTATGCATATCTAAAATAAAAAGAAAAAAGAAAGATTTAAACAAGGAGTAAACATATAAAAAAGGTAAACATTTTCTGCATACAGAATTTGAGAAAACCTTCGATCTCATGATTCATACAACATTTCAAATGTTTTCAAGTTACATATTCAGGCACATATTTTTTAAAGCAACAAAAATTGCTACTGGCTTAACCTTGTGGTTTCTGCTCACTGGATCATGTCTCAGTGGCATCTGCTGGGATGTCTGAAATTTTCTCTTGGTGTCCCTCATCAGCCCTGCACTGAGCCTCCTGCTCACTTCATCGCCTTTCACTTTTATGGCATGGATGATCTGGTACTATCTCAGCTCTCTCTTCTTAAGACACATGAAGGTGTTCCTGGGACTCCTACTGGGAATTCCCCTTAAAATTTGTAAATTTCTCCCCCTATTTGTGGGTGCCTTCAATTTTCTGCAGTTACTACATGGCTCTCCTATGGAAGATACAATCCTGGGGTGGAGAGGTTGCTGACCAAGATCCTTGGTAGTGCCAACAAATGAATGGTTTCTTGACAAATGGCCAAGATTTTGCCTTGCTGGGTTGGTAAAACAAAACACTCCCTGAGGGCTGCAAATTGATGATATAGAGGTCAACAAGGTCCTGGTTTATCTGCGCGTGTGAGATATAGCAGGGGATGGTACAGTCACTCCGCTCATGTTAGGCAGAGCACAATACACTGTCATTCTCTCATTTGTTTTTCCTGCACTCAGTACATCTATCTTATGCTTTTCCTATCACATTTTCCTTGCGGTTATGCCAGATTGAATCCTCAACATGTAACCATGTAACTGGGTTAATGGAGGCTTTTAATTGATTAATTAATAATCACTATAAAGTTTATGAACATATAATGAATAACGATACAAGGCAAAAAATCATTGAAAGCTTGGAAAGAAAGATTAAAGAAGAAGTAAACAGCTCTGATAATGTCACGTATATGTGACTGATTTCATTTCAACCATCACACCAACTAATTCTACCAAGAAGTTTTCCCTCAGAGTAAGTGTAGAAAACATAGCAGATGTTTTTGTCAGAGACTTTGTAACATAAAATGTTTAAAAGTCAGATTATAATAATATATCTGTATGGATCAGTACTCAGTATAGCATACATTTCAAAGTGTAAAGCTTTTGTGAAGTTAACAGTGACTGGATTCTCAAAAGATACACTTACTATGGGGTTGGGGAGTGGGCAGCATGGGTTTAGCATGCACAAAGTCCTAGGCTGAGCTCCAAATACAATAAGTAAATAAATAAATAACAAGTAGGAGGTGCTTCCTGGACATCTAGGCTCATCTAAGCATTAATTTTTTAAAAGAAACTTACTCATAATAATTTCATGTAGCTGCCTACTTGGATGCATCCATAATTTCCTACTATTTGCCAGATAATGACTGAATTACTGGTGAACTGCAGCTCTGTAAAAGCAGGTTTTACAACCAAAACAAACAAGAACTTTACCCATGGCACTTTTCGACCTTTGCATATTTACACATGCTTCTCTTCTACTGTTTTCTTTCTGTTGGTGTTGTTGAAACTGAACAGCTCTCTAACCTTCAAAGTCCAGCATATAGGTAATCTTTAGGATGACTCTGGTAATTTTGCCCCTGCTACACCCTAGTGAGCATCTGATGATAAATGACAATTTGAAATTTAATAAGTACTCATTTATGTTCGTGTGTGTGCACATGCAATTTATGTATTTAAGTTACAAATCTCTTTCCAAGCAGACCAGAAACTGCTGCATGGTAAAATGTAATTCTCTAATTCTTAAATATCAATATCATGTAACATAGATTATTTTAAAATTAAACACAGCACCAATAATGATAAATACAATGTTAAATATCAGAAACCCAAAGAAAATTGTCTTTGTTAGAGAACAGAAAAGTGAATAAATAGAAACAAGTGCATTGATCACTCTGGGTTCTCTCTCCTTTAAGTCTTCTATTCTTTCTCTCAGATCTCTCCAATTTATTTACTTCAGAATTTGGTTTGGTGAAATTTTAAGAATATATTGTCTGCAAATAAATAATGCTGATACAACATACAGAAACCTATGGAACACAATCAACACAGTCCTAAGAGGGAAACTTCTAACAGTGAACTCTCACATCAGGAAAATAGAACAAGCTCAAATAAACAACCTAATGTTGAACCTCAAACTTCTAGAAAAAAGAAAAACAAATCAAACTCAAAACTCGAATGAGGGAAGAAGCACAAATTAATGCAGTGAAGACTAAGAAAACAATACAAAGAATCAATGAATCAAGGAGTTGGTTCTTTGAGACATTAAATAAAATTGATAAACCCTTAGTCAACCTTATCAAAAAGAAGAAAGAAAAAATCTTGAATCCATGCAATTAGGAAGGAAAAGGGTGAAATCACAACAGATCTTGTGGAAATCCAACAGACGATCAATACTTATTTTGAGAACCTGTACTCTAATAAGATGGAAAACATCGAAGAAAAGAACAGATTCCTAGATACATATGAATTGTACAATTGGTACATGTGAGTCGAGAAGATACAAAAACTCTAAATAACCCAATATCAGTCAATAAAATTGAAAATGTAATTAAAAACTTACCAACAAAAGAAGCCAAGGTCCTGAAGGATTCACTGTCAAATTCTAAAACAAATTTAGAGAAGGTTTAATGTCACTATTGATGAAACTCTTTAATGAAATTGAAAGGGAAGCAATACCTGCAAAATCATTCCTGGATACAAATATTACCCTGATACCCAAACCAAAGAAGGGTAACCAAATATTACCCTGATGCCCAACCAAAAAAGAGAACTACAGGCCAATCTTCCTAATGAACATAGATGCAAAAATTCTTAGTACAGTATTAGCAAACAGAGCACAGCAAATCATCAAAAATATTACGCACCATGACCAAATAAGATTCATCTCAGGGATGCAGCATATGCAAATCAATAAATGTAATATACCATATCAACAAAGGCAAAGATAAAAATAATATGATCATCTCCACAGATGCAGAAAAAGCATTTGAGAAAGCCCAACATTGATTCATTAAGAAAACCCTATAGAAAATTGGAATAGATGGTCTTTATCTCAAACTGATAAAGGCCATATATGACAATCCAAGAGCCAGTGCTATACTAAATGGCCAAATACTGAAAGCTTTGTCTCTAAAATCAGGAACAAGACAAGGATGTTAATGATCATCACTCTTATTCAAAATAGTTCTAGAAACAATAGCCAGAGAAATTAGACAAGAAAAATAAATAAAAGGAATAAGATAGTAAAGGAAGAAGTTAAATACTACCATTTTTTGTGAATGACCTGATACTCTACAAAGGAGACCCCACAGACACCATCAAAAGACTGGTAGAGTTAATAACTAATTCAGTAGTGAAATTACATACAACGACAACACCAAAAAATCAATAGAATTTCTGTACACAAATAATGCATTGAGAGAAAAATTAGAGAAACCACACTTTTCGTAATAGCTTTGAAAAAAATGAAATACTTAGAAACAAATGAAGTAAAAGATCTATACAATGAAAGTGACAGTACTCTGAAAAAAGAAACTCAAAGAGGATATCAGAAAATGGAAAGATATCTCTTGCTCATGAATAGGAAGAACCAGTATAGTGAAAATGGCCATACTCCCAAAACTGTTACACAGATTTAATGCAATCCCAATCAAAATGCCATTAGCATACCTCACAGAGCTAGAGAAAACATGAGGGGCCAAGCATGTGCACTGGTAGAAAGAAAACCTCTTTAATAAATGGTGCTGGGAAAACTGACTTTCAACATGCTGAAAACTAAACTAGACCCATGTCTATCACCATGCACTAAACTAAGATCAAAATTGATCAAAGATATACATATTAAAACAGAAACAGTAAATCTCCTGGAAGACAAAGTAGGTAGAAATCCTGAAGACACAGGCGTAGGCAAAGATTCCATGAACAAAACCTCAACTCCTTGGGAAACACTGCAAAGAATAAATAACTTGAATCTTATGCTATTCAAAAGTTTATGCACACCAAAAGAAATTACCAATAGAATGAAAAGACTACCCATAGTGTGGGAAAAAAATCTTACCCAGCTGTCCTTCAGACAAAGGACTACTATCTAGAACATATAAAGGAATGAAAAAAAATCAGATCCCCCACCTAAAATTTAATGACCTAATCCAAAAACGGGCATCTGAGATGAATACCAATTTCTTTGAGGAAAAAAATACAAACAGCAAATAAATATGTGAAAAACTATCTAACATCACTGATCATTAGAGAGATGCAAATTAAAACAATGCTGAGATTCTGTCCCACTCCATAAACAATGACTATTATCAAGAAATTAACCAATAAGAAATACTCGTGGGGTTGTAAGGGAAAAGGATCCATTATTCACTATTGGTGGGAGTGTCTACTGGTGTGACCACTGTGGGAATTAATGTGGTGATTCCTCACAAAACTTGGATTAGAGATTCCACTTGATCCAGCCATTTCCTTTCTGGGAATCTTCTTGGAAGAATTAAAAACATCATACCACAGCACTATATGCACACCCATTTTTATTGCAGCACAATTTGTAATAGCTAAATCTTGGAAACAACCAAAAGGCCCATTAATAGAGGAATGAATAAAGAAGATGTGAGTTGCTTTATACAATGGAGTACTACTCTGTCATAAAGAGGGATAAACTTGAGACATTTTTAGGTAAATGGATGCACCTGAGACCACACTCTTATGTGAAGGAAATTGGGCTCACATGTGTAAACATCTCATCATTTTCTGGTATGGGATACCAAACGTTTAAGGAGCAAAGTGTATGAAAGGTATTGCAAAACAGGAACACATTGTTCAAAAGAATGGGTAACTAGGAAGGGGGAAGTGAAAAAAAAAAGAATCCTCTTAAATGAAATAAATTGAACACACATGTTTAAATATCACATTTTTTCTCTAGTGGGAGAAACTGAAAGGGTAAATCAGGACCAAAATTTATAACAGACACTGGGCAATAGGGAGAAAATATTCCAACAAGGCATGGTGAGGGGAAAAGGAAGGAAGGAAGGAAGCAAAGGAGGGAGGAAGGAAGGAAGAAAGGAGAAAAAGAATAGGAGGGAAAACTGGAAACAAAGCTTTTGTAAATAAGAAAAGGAAAAGGGGTTGAAGGGGAGAGAGAGGTTCGGGGAAAAAAGAAGAATCAAGAAACATGTACAGGTGCAAACTTCCTTTAATGAATGCAGTCATTATGTATATCTAAAATGTACCAATAAAATTAATAATAAAAAATAGTATACTATAAATGTATCTTTCTGGAATTCCAAAATTGTAGATATTAAGTGGAGATTTTTAAGTCTTTATAAAGTTATATGCATCAGTGATATATAGCCTTTGTAAAATTATATGTTTGTACCACTAGCTACACAGTTCTTGCTTACATCCTTCAAGATCCAATTCAAATTTCACCTTCTCAGAAACCAACTCTGCAGTTATCTCCATACCATGATTATTCAAGCCTATATCATTACAACAAAATACCTGAACCAGGCTACCTGCAAAGTAAAGAGAGGTTTGTTTTGGCTCATAGTTCTGTAAATTCAAGTCCAAGATCAGGCAACATCACTGATTTAGGCCTCTGGCAAGGGTGATTCATCATGGTAGGAATAGTACCAACAACCTGAGCCAGGAATAAGAGAAAGGAAAGGCTGGGGTCCCACAATGCCCTTCTGGAACATTCCTCCAATCATCTAAGGCCCAATTTCCCACAGAGTTCATCACCTTCCAGTGGAGCCACCTTGGAACCAAAACATTAACACAAGTATTGTCTTAATTACTCTTCCCTAATTGCTGAGACAAAATACCCAACAACCAAAGTTAAGGGAGGAAAGGTACATTTAGTTCATAGTTTGTGGAGGTTTCAGTCCATAATCAGTTGGCTCCAAAGTAGGGTCTTTCAAGGCACACGGGAAACTGTTCAAAGCAAAGCAACGAGAGCAAAAGTTGGAGGGGGAGCAAGTCTCTTTTCCTGCCTTATATTGTATGCAGGCTACCCACCCTCAGGTGGGTGTAACACTCACACCATCTCTGTGCCCTCCTCTTGCACAATCTTGGAATGTTTAGGAAGTGTGGACCTGGGCCTCCTACTGAGCCACTTCGTTAATCTTCTAGACTTCTCAAGTTGACACAGTGTATCTATCATTACATGTTTAATTGAGGGACACTCATCCAAATTTTTGCATCCACCTATAGCAAAACCAAGGTAAGTACAAAAATGTGTATTTTTAAAATTAAGCCCAATATTATTGTCAAGGTAATACTAGAGTTATCAAAATAATATTTTGAGGCAGAGGGCCCTGCACAATGACTAAGGCCAGGTGGCTCTGTCCTCAGTTTCTTACCTAGAGCACTTAGAACGTCATGCATCCCTACCTGAACAGAAAAAAAAGAAATTGCTGTTTTTCCTAATTCATTGCATTTGTATGAAGAAAACAATGACAGGAATGATTTAGTGAACTACAAAAATCATACAATGTAAATGGTACTCCAATATTTGGTTTTCAGCACACTGCTCTGCAATGTGCAAGGACTTCGTGGTGAACACTGATGAGGAAGACAAGTTCAATGAGACCGAGGCTCTTCATGGGCATGGAAGTAATCGAGGCTGCTAGACTGGACTCCAGTGACCCAAGTCTCTTCCGCCACTCCTTCTACTGCATCAGGAAACTATTTTCTGACTGATGAGGATTTTGGTGGAGTTTCTCACCCACATAATCAATGTTCACCTTTGAAATAGAAAGAGTCAGCCAGATGATTTGGCACCTTAAGGTCCTCAAGATCGAGGGCTGGACCAAACATAGGGAAGAGTTATAACCTGCACTACAAAATGGAACTTTAAGTTACTATCTTTTTCTTTTAGAGATAAGTGACTTCTCCAAACTTCCTCAGGCCTGTGACATAAAGAGTTACACTCAGATGAATGGACAGGTTATGCAAATACTGGCATCAAGAGGTCAAGTCCAAGTTCATTTTGTAAGTCCAGTTTCATTTTGTTAGGCAAGGGAAGAAGAGATCTGGGAACTGGGAGGGATGAAACAAGCCTGATCACATCCATAGTCTAATGGCAACCTCCTCATTTTTCCTTGCTATAAAAGACCCTAACACACTTGTTCTTGGTAGGATGGCGATCTGAGGCAAAGGTTTCCCTCAATCTTCTTATGCCTATCTTTGAAAAAATCCTTCATTTTTACAAAAAAAGTCTAAAACTTCACATTTAACTTGCACATCTGCATTTTGAATGAGTACCTGAATAAAAATCACAGCCTGTATTATCAACTTACAAGTGTTGCTGATCCATTAAACAAAACTACCAGCAACTGCCACTGTGCAAGTGCCTACATGCTACCATGATAATCAATTTCAGAACTCTCTACCAATTGGGAATGGATTGAAAGATGCATGTTAATTTAGTCACTTTCTTCTCCACGGACACTAACAACAAGGCCACCAGTTGGCATTCTGTTGATTTAGCATTTAAAACAGCCCTTGATGGTTTCAAAGGATCCTGTCATCATTTTTAGGATAGGCTTGCTGATGGCTTCTATTCTGGAGCCAGTCATTTACACATTGTGTCCCTACCACTGAGCAGCAAATCACCTGACTCGACTGATGGAGGAGCACATGTCTGTGCCTCTGGCATATTCTTGGGCCACCTGAGCCGGGTTTCCCTTCTCCAGAATAAAAAGAGACACATTGTGCACAATTGGATTAATCATTCAAAAATGTTTACAGATTTCACTCACACATAAACATAACATTTTTCATTTAGTAACTCAATAAGAAAAGGAATATGCTTCCTAAATACGTTTGCTTTGTCACATTTCTTCAGAAGCCTGGATTTCTATTACCTTTCTGACAAATCATGTGACGTGATTTTTATCTTATTCTAATTAGCATCTAGATTCAAATTTTCAGTATCTGTGGTAGCTTGGGTTCCATCATATAATATTATGAAAATAAGAATGGTGATGCTACTGAGGGTGATCAAACCCCAGACAGTTTCTAGGTTTTTATGTGTGACGAACAAAGAACTGGATATGACACACAGCAGTAAGGAAAATGCAGGAAAGTTTATTAAGGTCAGAGTACACTCAGAATGAGCAGGCATAGACACTGGGGCATAGATGTAAGAGTTTAAAATGTTCCACTAGTTCCGGGACACCTCCCACTGCGGTATTCCAGAGCATGATTGACAACATGATTGACAGGGTGTGGAGTTATGTCAGCAGCATCTAATGTTCATGTCCTCTCCCATAATTCACTCTATCACAATGACACATGCGATGCAGTCCATATGTGTGAACCTTCAAGGAGCTCCATTTAAGAAACGTTACTGCAGGTCATTGGTGTGCATCAAGTCCTAACTTGAAATTTTGGAATTTTCCAAGGTAGGCTCAGGGGGTCTTTGCTTTTCTTATCTCTGTCTCAGTGTAGTAAACCTTAGAACGAGGGGTGGGGGGTTGGCCCTGGAGAGTTTCTCAGTTTCAGGTGAATGAAAGGAGTGGTCCAGCAGCAAATGGAGAGGAGCAACCTTATATCCCTAATTGTATCATCTATGTTACTAATAACAGTGATGGTGGTATTTCTCACAAGGAAATAATGAAAATGCATTCTCAGCAGCTGGAAGTGACTGTGGATCCCATTTCCTGTTCTTCACTGTCTGCATAGGTGTTATGGCTAAGTCTTTGGACTTCTCTGGATTTGAGGATAAATTGGCATCTGAGATCTCACTCACATTTAAACTATTTGTGAATCTATGAAATATTGAAAGATCTATATGATGCAAATAACTTAAAATGGGAAATACAAAGCTATTCTTATTGTCCTCTGAGAGTTGATGGTAAACATTACAGAAAATGGTTGTAAGAAACTAAAGACAGAAACATTTGGAGAGAAAAAACTTAGCTCTTGTACTAGTTGTCTAGGGATGCCATAATAAAAATACCACAAGTTAGATAACTTAAATATAGAAATTTATATTTTTCTCAGTTTTGGAGGCTAGGAGCTCCAGATCAAGATTCTGAAAGGGTTTGCTTCAGCGAGCCCTCTCTTCCTCCTGTAGATGACAGCTTTCCCACTGTGCCCTTCCAAACAAAAGTGCTAATAGAGGAACAGTGAGCACTCCTATTTCTTCCTGTTTATATAGGGACACCAGTGCTTTCAGGTTAGGGTCTAACCCTTATGACCTCATTTAACTTTAATTATCTCCCTAGAAACCTTATCACCAAATCCCATGTGGAGGGGGAGGCTTTTCACATGTGAGCTTCAGGGGACACAAGTCAATCTATAGTTCTCCTTTAACCTCACCATACACTGTGGAATGACTCAGGAAATTATTCACCCTCTCACTGTCATCATCATCATAGAGAAAATTGTCATTACAGATTCTTCAGAAAGGCTAGAAAGGCTGAGGACAAAATATTTCAATGTGTTCTATGAACAACGAAGTGCTAAAGAAATGTCACTTAATATGATTATTATGATCATCTAATATTAGTATAAAGACTAATGTTAAGAATAGTAAGTGCCTTCATGCATGAAAAATGTTAGCAAAATCTGTGAAGAGAATTGTCAAATAGAAAGCATTGAGGAATAGGAACATAAAATCTTACTTATGAGTGTTGATTTTTTTCCACACATAGACCTAAATTCAAATCCCATGTTTCATTTATCTCCTATGAGTTTAGATAAGTTTTAAAATTCTTTTTAAAATTTATCTTTCTCACCTTTAATGTAGAATTAATTATATTGTCACAAAAGTGGTATTATTACATCTTAATAGGTTATTAGTAATTTAATAAGTATTAGTTACTATCAATTGGACCTTAAAGGATATAGGGAAAATGGAAAAATCATGTCACAAGGAACAGAAAATTCCTAATTACAGTTGGGAAACAGAATAGGTGGGTAATATGTTTATAATGAGCAGAAAAAAAGATACATTTGAAAAAACAAGATAGAGTCATTTATTGCTGTATAGTAAATCACTCCTAAACTCAGTGCCTTAAAATGACAACTATTTATTCTCATTGGATTTGGGTTGATGTACACTGGGGATGGTCAAGGAGCTGTGCTTCAAGGCTGAGGTCCACTTGAGCCTCATCAGGGCTGCTCTCACAATATGGCGGCCCATTTCTTCCAGCATGAGGAAGAGGGCAAGGCGGAAGCTGCTAAGTCTTTCATGACCTGGCCTCCGAAGTCACACATTGTCACTGCTGTCACCTTCTAATCAAGAGAGGGAATTATTAAGTCCAGCACACATTCAAAATGAGAATTAGTTTCTACCTTCTGAAGAGAAGAATGTCAAATAATTCCTAGACATATTGCAAAACCAACAGAGGCAATTGTCTACACCATCTACTTTTAGACTTACCAAGTTTGTTATAGTAACAATCAATAGGCATATTAGATAAACAACTCAGCTAGACTTGGGGTCAGAATAATCATTTCTGGAATTACTTACCTAGAACAAGCAGGTAAAGATCCAGAGATATTGAAAAAACACTTAAAAAGAAAATTTAGAAAGAAAGAAAGAGGACTGTGTATACTTTTTGGGAGGTGGTAGAAGAAAGAGAAAACCTCAAAAAAATAGGAAAACAGAGAAGGGACTATAATAGCAAATTTTATAAAGCAAGGATAGCAAAGTCATTGATGTTCTCACTAATATTCCCTTATCAACAGGAATAGCTAAAGAGCTGTCTGAGGAACAGGATAGGTCCTAAACTTTTGGTTTTCTTCCTCTGAAGATGAAGAGAAGCAGGAGACAGGTAATGGAAGGAGAATCAGGTCATTGTTCAGAACTCTAACCAAATCAAAATATTTTTAATAGCACTACCCATGTGAAAGACAAGGGTGTAATGCATTTTTGAGACAGCTATTAAAGGATGTTCACATAGAAATGAATATGGACCACACAGAAAAATATTAATTTTGAAATCCAAAAGGAAAACAAAATGTAGGCGAGTTAAAGTCAGTATCCTTGAAAAATAATTTTTAAGCATACATTACATTGTAGTTGTGTGAGGAAATATAGCACAAGTAAAAGAGTGAAGGAGAAAAATACAACTAACATTGGCATTTATAGTACAGCATTCTCACAAAGATGTTTGAAAATGTGCAGTAGTGGATAAAGGCAATATTATGAAAATATGCTTCATATTATCCTTGTTTCTTTGGAGCTTTGCAATTAATCAAATCTAAAATAGAAGGTAAAATGTTCTATTAAAATTTCCCTCAGGAAGACAAAGACATTGTTAGACAAAGAAAGAGAAAGCAAGCAAGAAAGAAAGAAAGAGAAGAAAGACAAGAGAAAAAGAAAGAGAAAGGAAGGAGAGAGAAAGAAAGGAAAGAAAGAGAAAAGGAGAAAGAAAAAAAGAAAAAATGAAAAGAAAGGAAAACAGTGAGGGGGGAAGGAGATTGGTCCATCAAATAAAATTTCAGCAAAACTGTGAAATGCTTTAGGTGACAAGGACTCCATTTCAAAAACGAGGACTCTGATTCTTCAAAGACAGCTGTCAGGAGACTTGGACAGGTAGAGAATAACATCATCTTATTGATTCCCTTACTATCTACCTGATTTCCAAATAACTTTTGTTCTGGGGTCGGCTTCTCAATAGCTAGATGAACTCTTTATTACAAGCCTTCCTTAGAAAAAAGGGTTCTAAATATTTCTCTTGGGCATTTTGGTTTCCTTTGGTTCTTAAACTACTGTAAGAGGGAGCACAACAGTGAGGCCCCAGCCTACGAAACACAGGCAACAAGCCGAAGGGTCCTAAGGAAGCTGTCTTCCCACGAAGTGGCCTTGTAATGTCTGTCTGTCTGGTTCTGTGAAAATTCAATCACTTCATTTAAAACATAATAAAACTATGGCAAATGGAACTTGGTGACCCCGTTTCAGAGTTTCCCAAAGCGCGCGCACACACACACGCGCACACACACACACACAAAGAATCCAGGGCATTGAAAAGTGAGTGCAAATTTTTATAGGTTTTCTTTCCCCCAGACCTCAGACAACAGCACCGTCCTGAAGCAGCAGTTTTCCTAAAGGGGACTCTGGGCATTGACATGCAAATGTAGGTGACAAACATCCCATTTGGCTTCAGAATTCCTGTGTCTAGCATGGTCAGACAAATAGGTTTGAATCTGAGCAGTTTATTCAGCACCAGAAATATGTGTTTCACCCTGTGAACAAATTCTGTTTGCTCACCAAGTTCACAGTCAGTGAAGTAAGTACAAGGTGAACTATAAAACAGCCTCCATTTGAACTGATGCTCTTCAAAATAATGATACTTTTAAAAGTGCCAGAATTATACTTGCTGCCCAGGATTTGAGTGCAAATGTAGCAAGCTCCAGACAGCAAGGGATTTTTTTTTTTATATTTGCTGTCTGTTTTTTGTGAAGATAGGAAGAAATAAGAATGAAATAAGAAAGCATCAGAAAGAATGCAAATTAGCTTTTAAAACAGTTTTAAAACCATTCTACCCATCAAAACCATTTGATTCACAAAAGTTTTGTAGGCAGCCCTCCTACTTCTGCCTATGTGGCTCCTCCTCTGGGTACCTGCTCACATGAAGCAGGAACACATGGCGAGTTCTCACGATACTCTGTCACTGCGCATGCTTACAACAGAATTAGGCAGAGTACAAAAAACACCCTTTTTCTTTTAGATCCATCCTGATGCTTTAAGCACTGGACCCTCTCTCATGTGTCTATTTTGGTAACAAATCAAAGCTGAAAAAAAGAATAGAAAACTGTGAGATTTCATATACAAAGCATAGATATCTATATGGATAAATCTGAGAGAATATATAATAACAGAATAGAGACTATGCTGGCTCAAAACATCACCAATAAATTCTTTTTAGGAGTGTCTATGAAATAATTAATGAAATCTAAAGTCTTCAACTTCATAGTTGGTAATTATATAAGTTCAATATATTTCATTTCATTGCTAATAGAAGCATTGATTTTCATTTTTTTTTTCAAACTAATGACATCGGACAGAAATGGAAATGTGGATGTCACTGAGTCACATTAGGTGAGAAGAAGAATCTCTTGGAATTTTAGGAACTTATGATAAGCCGCACTTTTTAGACTAGCCAGTTCTGTTTTTATAAGCACAAATATCTGATTATAGAATTTAAAAATCAACAAATTTGTCATTTCCTCTTGTTTTTACATATCAACCTTTAATAATTACTTCGTGAAAAGCATGCTTGACTAAAAAAATTTCTACACAAATAGTTTCTTTTTTGGGAAAAATTAAAGTTTTATTTTTTATGAGCATGTTTACTTATAGAAGAGTCATGTTCATTTTTGGAAAGTGGTGCATCTATCACATATCTTTCTCATATTCAATCTTTCCGCCTCCCTCTCTCTTCTCTTGCCTTACCTCCTAGCATCTATCTTCTAGTTTCCTTTCTTCACTCCTTTATTTTATTCATTCATTTATTTATATTTTAGGTTTCTATTTTGAAGAGCATTTTTAAAATCTCTTAAGTAGAACTGTTGTTGGGGAATACAAATAGTTTCTATGCTTCCCCACCATTAATTTTGTCTAGTTATATGAAATGTGATTATATTATCATATTACTCAACATATTGGGAAGTCCCACTTTCTTGTATATGCATTGTACTTTTAATGAGCCAATAATATCCATTAAGGTTGGGAAACAGCTTCAGAGAAGTAGTGAGTTTACACTTAAAAATTACAACAGCTAACACTTAATATAATCTGGTGTCTTATAATAAAAATGAAAATTTGTAAAGAGGATTTTCTTAAATCAAAGAAAAATGGCATTTCAAGAAATTGTGGTAAATAATCATTCATTTTAGATTTTAAAAGAAAAGGAAAATGGTTGATCATTCCATTGGGAAAAAGAACATAACAATATTCAGGAAGGAAAATGCTATGATTATGAATCAAGGCTTTCAATGCCAAGAAAATTTTTAACAATAATTTCTCAAGCTAAGTTTCAGGAGTGCTAGCTTGTTTTTGCTCTTGTTCTTTAATTTCCAAAGGTACCCAGTGTGTGCTGTCTCTTTCACAATTGCAAAGAATTGTTGAGCTACTAACATACAACAGAAAACATCTAAGGAAAAGGAGAAATTAATGACATTTATTCTTTTTTTATAATTTTTTTATAAAGTTTTCATGGAAGATACAGAAAGAAAATATCTAAGAAACCTATCATATATTTAATCATTAATTTATTTATTTAGTATTGTGGGATAAATACTTATTTCATTTTGCATTTAATATAGATTTGAATATTTATGTTATAAATGTCAGATTTTTATGAAACCCGTTTAAATACATTTTTGTTGGTTTAACCTCAAACTGGGGTTTTATTTGAGGCATTGGTGCCATCTACTGGAAAAAAAATTAAATTAAAGACTTGTGATCATTGTTCCAAATGCAAAAATTTCAACACAATGTAACCTTTATTCCTTAAAATTTAACCTTTATAAAATTCTCATTTTTTTCAGCATATGCAATAAATAGTTTCAACTGTCCATTTCAATTGAGGACTTCAACAAGCATAATTAAAGTTCTCTAGGGGATATACGCCACTACAAATATATCATAAAAGTATATTTGACATTAAAAGACATTTACACTAAATATTTTGGAAACACAAAGATGAAGAAGACTCAGCATCCTTGCCTTCAGGATACTTGCAGCTTCATGAAATGCTAGATTGAAAGAAATAATCATGATGAAATAAAAGTGCTGTGATAAAATGATAATTCTCTTATCCACACAACATAGGCAAATTTGGATAAAGATAGTCTCAACTATGAGAACATATTAGTTGTAAGAGATTTTAGACAACTGCCTACTTTTCTAACTAAAAAAAGATATGATTTTAATATCTTACTCAAATCTTATTTCTAATTACCAAAGATGAAACTACAACTCAGATAAAGTTTTTTCCATGATTTTTCTTTCTACAAAATTATTTCTTACTGATTATTTTGTATTCAACAATGTGAAGTTAAAATGTCACAAATGACATGTAATATGTCATATTGGTAATTTCCAAAAAAGCAACAAGAAGTTTCAAAATTTTCTCATCTTTTTCATCTATTTTTGTCATTCATTAGTTTAATGTGTGTCCTTTACAACTAGACTAAGGATTGTATACCAGTGCATGGCAGAATGTGTGGACTACACTAAATTGAATGAATGAATTCCAGACTGTCTTAAATTCTCATGACATAGCAAGAAGGGAGATACTAAATTAAGTTTGACAGACTACCTAAGGAAAATGTAAATGAATGCATTTTCATGAAATGAATAAAACTGTAAAGGTGAATAAAGATATTTGGAACTTGCTGTTATATTTTTCAGGTGCATTGAAATTCAGTGGATAATTTAGCTGCATCCAACATGAATAAATTACAGTTACTGAAATGATTATCAATTAACATTTCCTAAAAACTTAGTCATTATTGAAGATATTCCCTACATTTCTCTACTTAAAACAAGTAACAATTTGGCTAAGAAAAGACATTCAATATCAGCAGTATAAGGAGCTGTCCCTAAGCACAGAAAAATGTATTTCTCTTACCACAAAATTCCCAGTGTAAGGCACTTGTGTAACTGTGAAGCATGAATTAATTCATTTAACGTTCAAAACACAAGTAAGAGATATGTATTATTATTAATTCCATCTTAGAGAAGAACTAGCCAAGGCATATGAAGCTTAATATGTGTGACTGCCATTTGAAGTATCTTCCAAAGACATACGAGGGGGTACCTAAGACTCTTTCAGGAGATTTACCAACTCAAAATCATATTTACCATAATACTCAGATGTTATTTGCTTTTATCACTCTCATTTTTTTCACAAGTATTTAGTGAAATTTTCCAAAGGCCACATGATGAATGATGAATAACATTAGCCAGGTATAAGGATTCAGCCATATTCTATTAAGCAAAACAGTAGAAATTTGCAAAATGCTTGAGATAGGTTAATTTCTATATTCTATTAAGCTTAATGCTAAAATTTTTCAAAAAGTTTGAGGTAGTCACACCATTAATTTTTATATTTTATTAAGCAAAGCACTAAAAATTTGGAAAAAGTTTAAGATAGTGCCATCATTAATTTCTTTCTGAATAAAGTTATTTTTCATGACAGTACATATTCATGTTGATCTGGAATGGTCTTACCACTAAATGAGTCAATAGCTTAAACTAGTTTCAATCAATAAAACAAAATAATTTAATATCCCTGAGTTCTAATTTCTAATAGAGTAAACATTCATAGATATAACCCACTTAAATGAACAACTAGGGTTTTTCAATAATTTTTAACAATATAATTTTCAAAAGTGTTATAGTTTGAAATCCTCTATACCATGTATTTGTAAACAGGACAAAAAGCTACTCTTGGCATATTACTCAAAATATTTTGTTGCTTTCCTATAATTTTATAATTCTTTCAATGTAAATATGTGCCTTGACAAAATTCCAAAGGAGTGGATGCCATGGGCCTTTGAGAATATCTGTTCAATAGGGAACAGCTGAAATATTAAAGCCATAATTTCATAAGTCCATCCTAATTCAGGCTGAAGCTCAATTATGTATTATTCTTCAATAAGAGTCAAGAAAAATAAAATTGGATTGGTAAATTGAGTTAGAAAATCCAAGGTTTTGAAAACCAGGAGTTATTTCTACATGCCACAGAAAGTCAACTCTGATTAAGAATATGAAATGGTTCTAAACAGAATTTGAAAAAACTGCATAAGATCAATTGGAAATACAAATACTGAGAACAAAATAGAAGGAAATAACAATGGTAGCTAATTGAATTCAATATAATTATTTTAAGAAAGTAATGTGTGTTTTATTTTCAAAATTAAACAAATTTAGAAAAGATTGGTATTATGGTTGACACATTTTGTCACCTTGAGGAGTTTGGAAGTCTAACTAAGTGATTCAGCAGAGAGCAGCCAGGGTCCTTACTATATAAACATCCTGAGCCTGTGCAAGGGGTAGACATCGAGGTGGTATGGGGAGATAGCCTGCAGACAATACAAGGGAGGAAAAGTGGCTTGCTACCCCCTCTCTTTTGGTCTTGCTGCTTTTGCTGTCTTCTGCCACCTTGAAGTATTTCCCTGTGCCATGCCACCACGCCATGGAGCCAGTTGATTATGGACTGAAATCTCCACAAACTGTGAGCTAAATAAATCTTTCCTTTCTTAATTTTAGATGTCAGATATTTTGTCCCAGTAACAAAAGAAAAGTAACCAGGATAGAATTTGGTACTGGGAGTGGGGCCATTGCTGTGACTACACATGACCATGTGGTTCAAGGGCCTTTGGGAAGGGCTTGTGGGAAGCATTTGGAAAGGTTCAGAGGTGTTGCCTGAAAGAGTAGAGTTGGAATGCCTCAGGTGTTCTGTATGGGAGATTCTGATCAGAGCGCAGAAAGGAATCCTGCTTGTAAAGACCAGGTTTGGGAGGTTTCTGCTGGGAAGAAGAGCTGCATTGGTCGTTGGACCCCACATGATGTGTGCTATGGTTTGGCAAAAAGTTAGCCTGCATTTTACTCATGTCCAGAGACTTTGCCTGAAACTAAGATTAAGAACTAATTAATCTGTCCGAAGAAATTTCAAGGCAGTCTAATGTTGAAGTGGTGACATAGTAATTGTTGGGGGCTTTTAGCCAGGTCTCTGTTGAGAATCAAGATCAAAGAACCCAGAAGATTACCAGATATAGACATGCAAAACTAATCTAATCCTATGAATGTTAACTATTTTGTATTAAGAGCTAATAGAATTAGTAATGCAGTCATCTTACCTATCTTAAGGGTATATATACAAATTATTGTTTTTTCTTTTCCCTTCTTTCTTTCGAAGATAACTATGCAAAATAACAACCTATGTTATGTTCCAACCACCTTGTTTTGCAAGCCTATATTGCTATTGTTTTGGGCTCTTTGTTATTGTTCTTTACTTGTCTCTTTTGTTTCTTGTTTTTCTTGTATTTTGTTTGGTTTTGTTTTATTTTATTTTTCCTTCTAATACAGAAAGGATAGATATACATGTATAGATTTATACATGCCTAGAGTTTCTCCTAAAGAGTTTACAAAAATTGATTTTATTGTATGAGATGGTATGAACAACTACTTTGAAGAAAACGAGACATTAGGGTAGCCATTGCTGAATTCCTATCATCTTGTTTTGAAGTCCAATAATGCTTTTATTATTTGCTTTGATTGGTTTTACTCTGTTTCCTATTATTTGATTTCAATATGTGTGAAGGCATGGACAGCTATTTTGAAGAAAACAAGAGACATTATGGTAGTCATTGTTGATTTTCCATTGTCTGGTTTTGAAGGCTCATAATGCTTTTATTCTTTTGTTTAGATCGGTTTTATACTATTTTGTTTTGTTTGAATTTATTGTGTCTGAAAGTATGGACAACTATTTTGAAGAAAACAAGAGACATGTGGTAGCCACTGTTGATTTCCTGGTGTTTTGTTTTGAAGTCCTATGTTGCTTGCATTGTTCTGTTCTGATCTGCTTTGTTCTGTTTTGTTTTGTTTTATTCTCTTTAAAATAAAAATAAACAAACAAACAAAGAGCTGGATGACTTAAAATGTTGTGAGTCTGGCCAGAAAGGAAGCTCCATTAAAGCTGTGGAACACAAAGACAGAGCTGAGGAGATCTTGATTGCTGAGAATCAGGAGAATAGGAAAGATGGCCTGAGGGCATCATACAAAGAAGCATCCTTTGCAGCCTCCAAATTGCAAAACTGAAAGACTGCTTTGAGGAGAAAGCTGCAGAGCATCACTTTTCAGAATGGCGGCAGCATAGAGAATTTGTTTCTCTGAATTGGAGCAGAGTGAGCCTAAAAGAGAAGCCATGGGATCTACAACCACTGGAAGTGCCATAGGGACAGAGCCATGCAAGTCCTTGGGAGCTCACAATGTGACACAGATTGTTTCAGACGCTGGACATGGAACTATAGGACTTAATGTTTACCCTGTTGGATTTTGGACTTGCTTTGGTTGCAGTCCTTTGTATTTCCCTGTTTGTAAATTTTGGAATGAAAATGTTTACCTTGTGCTATTGAATGTTGGAAATGTTTAACTTTTCATTTGCATAGGGGCCTTCAGCTGAGAGTTCACCTTACATTTTGGAGGAGACTTGGGACTTGGACCTTTCAGCAATGCTGAAATTGTTAGGAATTTGACAAGTCTTCCAGATGGACTAAATGCCTTTTGCATAAAGGGATGTGCATGAGTCTCTTGGCATTACGGGTGGAATGCTATTTTTCTAATGTAATATAAGGTTGATAGACTCCATACTGGTTCTTAAGGATTGTTAAACCTGTGTCATAATGGTCAAGTCATGAAACAATATGAATAAGCACATCTTGTGCCTGGAAACTGGTTTAAGGAAATGTGTCTGGTTGCCAAGTTGACAAGATATGGATTGTTATGGTTGATACATTGTATCAATCTGAGATAGAAGTTTAACTTAGCAACTCAGTAGGAAGCAGCCAGGGTCCTTACTCTGTAAATATCTTAAGCCTATGTAAGAGGAGGCACTGAGATTGTGTGGGCAAATAGCCTGCATACAATATAAGGGAGAAAAAAAAGGCTTGCTTTCCCCCTTTTGCTCTTGCTGCTTTTGCTGTCTTCTGCCACCTTGAAGTGTTGCCCATCAGCCATGCCACCCTGCCGTGGAGCCTGCTGATTATGGGCTGAAGCCTCCACAAACTATGAGCTCAGTAAACCTTTCTTTCCTTAATTTTGGATGTCAGCTATTTTGTCCCAGCAACTAGAGAAAATTAGTCAGGACAATTGAAAATTATTTTTAAATTTCTGATGTACATAAAATGTTATAATGTGAAAAATATAACTATTTGTCCTAATGCACAAGTCCTCTTAAGGACTTCAAATAATTTTATTTAATTATAAAGTAAATTATCTCTCAATTGGAGTAATGATATAGTAGAATAGGACACATATGGAATTTCCATAACACCTCTCCAGAGAGATAGTGTAAAGATTAGTACTCCATATGACTATTGGCTACAGAAGATAACTTATAAGAGGCAAATACAATGAATAGCAATTTATAGTGAATCACAGCTCAGAAGATCTAAGTTCTGACCAAGTTATGAGATCTGTTAACTTCCACTTCAGTAAAATAAACACTTTGCTTTTATATTTTCTGTAGTTTTGTTTTCATATTTTCTGTAGCTTTGTAAGGATCATCTTGTTCAGGAAGTACACACTGAGTATGAAATAATCTTCAACAACAGAGTATTTTGATGATACTTAACGATGACAATGAAACTCTGAAGCCTAGCCATTACTATGATTAATGCTAATGTATGATGCAGTCTACCACTCCTCATGCATTTCAGTTCAGGGGTTGGGATAACCGTAGTGAGCAAGCAAGTTATTTGATGCTCTAATACAAGTTTGTAATAAAACACTTGGATTTATATTAGGAACCAATGTGCTCCCAACGTATTTTCACAAACAACTATAAGTACAAAAGTTACATGAAGTCCTGTTCAATGATATTTTCTTAATTATTTTTGGGAATATTGTAGAGTTTAACAAAATAATAATTGCAAAATGGTGGAAGTTACAGACGTTTGCAGTTTGGTGAAGGTCGTGTTCTAAAAGGTATTCTGAATTTTATTCAGAGAAAAATCAAAAAGAATTCATTGAAAATAAACAAAATCAAATAAAGTTAGTAATTTAATCAAGTTTTGTGGTTTACTTTTCTATGTTTGACTCAAATATGCTAAAAGATAATACCCTTTGAGAGGATTTCCTAGGTTTACATGTAGTATATAATGAAGAGAGGTAAGGGTATTGTATACACAGACATAAACAAAAATGCCACTTATACATAAATACATAGATGGATTTATTTAGGTGAAATACAGTTTTGTTTTTTAATACCTTTAATTTTTTTCTTTCCTATAATGAAATACAGTAGAAAAAAGATCACTTTATATGACTGTATTATTGCTGCCATCTTTCATCATATGTGAAGAGAAACAAGAAGTTGATACTGTTTTATAGCAATCCCATGCTCTGATAAGCAGTACCACTTGGGTTCCCACAGCATATAAAGCAATGCATAATAAGATTGCTGCTACTCGATTGAATAAATAGATGAACTGACAGCAAGATCAATAACAGACATTGAAGTCTTTATTTACCCTAATAGACACAACCACACATACAGCCATTCCACGGGAGCATACAAACTTGTTATTGGAGATAGATTTCCCAATAGTCAACTACTTTGCTAAACAGAGAGAAACAACTATTGGTTGAAAAGTTGGTAACCTTACCACACTAGTGCAATGGCAAGTATAGTTCCTATTTCAAACACCAAGAAAAGAAATTTACTTGATTCTTGGGCAATCTTTCATTAGAGAACAACAGTAAAATTATTCAAACCTTGTTTACATTCAAATTTATATAAGTGGTTCTTAGGATTAGAGGGCATAAAGCTGGTTGGTAAGGTTCTCTGAATTCTAAACTTTTTCTTGTAAACAGCATTTACTGAAATAATTTTCTTCCACAATTTCTACCTCCTCAAATATTTTCCTAATAGACATAGGGAATTTATAGACCAGCTAAAATTCTCCAAACTGAGAATTTTTTAAACTGATTTTACTGAAGACAGAAAACAGATAGTTTGAGAGCAATATTTTGAATCTTTACCATTAACTTGTCATTTCCGACCTTTATTAAGAAAATGAAGTAAAATACACAGTAATATTCGTTCAATAGAGAATTACCACTTAATGACACAGGCAAATTTATCTAAAGCAGATAAAACGCCCTACAGAACAGCTGCACACCTACAGGAAACAAAAGAAAATTCTTACGGAAAAAAATAAAAAAGAAAGCTTCTCACATTAAAGCCAACTGTATTCCCACGAGAAAAAATATCTTACAGTAAATTGTTGAAAGTTTTATTGAGAAAAAATGAATTAAGGAAAGAAAATATGTATGAAAGGAAAAATATCGAGACCGAAGTTAATTTGTCTTAGTGTTTCTAATTTGGCAGACTTTCCAGACCAACAGAATTTAAAATTTTACTATGTCTTTTCCTGCTCATCTCCCAAATTGCTTATCTTCCAAACTGAAGTCCCTTAGAAATGACACTAAGGATAGCCTTGGCCAGTCGTGTCTGGGGCAGGGCTAGCCGTTCCTTCTCTGCCTCATTCATCACTCAGTCCAGATGTTAAAGATAAACTCCAGAAGGCAGCTCAGAGGGCAAGATCCACCTCTTTCTCTCTCCCTATTCAAGGTAAGGACATTTCAAAGAATACTCATTGAGAGATGCACCTAACACATTTTCCACTTTAAGAAGAAACACCTCTATGCCAAGACCTGCGTATTAGCTCCTGTCTCCAACCTCGGTAGAATTCAGCTTTCGAAAGAGCCTACTTCTAGCACTCGGGAGGCTGAGGTAGGCGGAGCGTTGTGAGATCAAGGCCGGCTTGGGCTACAATGCGGCGCAAGGCCGACCTGAGCTACATAGTGCGACCCTGCCTCAAAAAACCAGGGCCAGGAGTTTGGCTCGGTGCCTTAAGCGCCTGCCCTGGCAGGCGCAAGGCTGTGAGTTCAATCCCCGGTGCCGCAAAAATAAAAAAAAAAAAAAAAAGAAAAGAAAAATAAAGAAAGAGTCTACTTCTGACGATCAGGAACTACGGCAAAATTATTTGGTGTCCTTTTTTTTTAGCTCATTGCTGCTAAGTGATGTTGCCATTATTCATTTGGAAACTTGGCAGAGCTATAGTTCAGATATTATATTACAGTGGAGAATATTTAAAACTGAATCAAAAGTACTTTGCTACCATTTTAAATTTATTTTGTGCTTTTAAAATAATCTTTTTCAAGCACTTGCCCTGTAAGCATGAGGCTGTGAGTTCGATGCCTGGTACCAAAAAAATAAACAAATAAAATAAAATAATCTTGATTTTTCTGTTTTAGTTTTAATACCATGAAGTAAGTACATAAGTGTGTAAAAAGAAACATTATGGAATGATAATCCTTAAGATATTATTTTGTCAATATAGATCATTTAAATGTGATGGACAAGTTGTTTACATTTTATTCTACTTACTGTTACACTTACATAACACTATGCAAGACTTAGTATAAGTACTTTTTAAAAATTGACTCAATCATATAACATTCTTCGGAGGTAGTCGCAGTATCTTTTATTGAATATGGGGAAACTGAGCCATAGGCAATGTAAGTAAATAATGCAAGGATGCACAGCTCTCCTGGGGCATGATGAAGATTCAAACACAGCCTTGCGTTCACCCTCCTAAACACTACACTGTACTTTACTGTTTGAATGAAAAGAATAGCATCTAGCAACAGAAGCTTGTGCCAACAACTACTATAGTGAGCATTATAGTCATTAAAATTCTTATACGGTCCCAGTGTATAATCTTTCTGACCCGAATAGCTTCCTGTGACCCTCTAGCATTGACTAATCATTCACACACTTGATGGGGAAGTTTTCTAACATTACTTGTTTATTATTTGAAAACTAATGAGGAGAAATGTTCCTTCTAATATGCATGAGTTTATTTATGTGGTGTACTCCTTCCTGGAGGTAACATCCTTTTCCCATACTCTTTGGAGGTTTGATCAAATGGTTTACTTTCTAATCAAATCTTTCCTCAGTGCTTTTTGGTTTGCCAAAAATAAACTGAATACTGTAAGGTAAGACACAGTTTCCGAGAAAGTATTCTAAAAGTAAAAGGAGACATAAAATATATGCAATAAATTACAAAAACTTGGTCTTTCCCCACCACAACATGCCAAGGTTATGACTGATAAATTATCAAGTGTTTTTATCTCTCAAAGGTATAAAGCTGCCAACCCAGAGCTAAGCAGAAGGCCAGGCTTCTACATAAAGAAACTGCCAAGGATTCACATTTTTGAGTGAACCTCAAGTCGCATCTGGGTTATGGTTCACAAGACAAGGGGCCCTGACTTTCCCCTTGATACTAAGGCTCCCACTTATCTATGATTGATGATAAATGACTTGTTAGTTCATAAATTCACATAGCCTTGGCAACTATTATATAATTCTGTCAGCACTTAAAGTTAGACTTAAAGGTGACCAGGAAGACCCCAGCCTGGAGGTCAGAGATTCTGCTCCTGGGGAGAATTTGAAAGTGAAAAGAAAAGAGGGTTTTCTCATCTGCTTTTCAAGTATCCTTTGGGGACAGAAGCTGAATCAATCATTGGTCTCTCTTGGAAATGTTGTTAAGTCAGGCTTTATTCCCAGAAAAACAAAAGATACAGGAAGATAGGCCACATCAAGCTATATAACATGGTGAAAATTTAAAATGGTGCCATAACTATAATAATATGAAACAAAAAAATTACACATGTTCACTTTAATTTTAAAGCAAGATCAATTAAATCAATCAGAAGTCAAAGAAAAAGAGTTTAACTGCTATAATTTCATCATTCTTGACAGTAATCACATTTAGTTAAGATATGGAAAAGGAAAGTAAAAGCTGTATAGTAAAGACATTTTTCAGTGAGACAATTATGAAATTGTAAGATGAAACTTATTTTTCTTCTTTTTGTACTGTTTACTATATAGAAAATCATGTCTAAAATGATAAAGGGGAAAAAACTGAAAGACACAAGAAACAAACTTTCCAAATCATTTATAAACTGCTACAGAAGGCAACCCTTTAGATAAATAAATATATATTTTAAGGGGAAGAATAGGAGTAGCTTTAAAAAAAGTGAAATTTATAAATTTTTGCTTGCAAATACTGCCACAGATGTTCAAGCACAAATCTCACAGATTAGTGTGCAGTTAATCTTATAGAACTGAAAGGAAAATTTACACGTACACATGTACATATACAAACATGAAGCTGGAGGCCATTCTAATACAGAAGAAAAAGTGTAAGTTTGGAGATAGAAGAACTTTTATTAAAATCAACATCTGCCACTTGCTATGTAATATTTGCAAATTAATTAAGCACTTTGGTAATTAGCCCAACAGAGTAACACTTTCAAATAAACAAAATTTCTTAATAAGATAATTTCAAATTCTATGCCGAAGACTGGTGCATAGCAATGGTATGGGTAAATTTTATAATGGTTCCTAGAAAAGTCCCCCTTTTAATAGAATTTCCAGTTATATTTATAAAAGATCAATGTTTTAAGTGAAAAGTGTTTTAACCAAGTATTATTGGCCCAATGCCTTTTGACCCACTGATAGGATTCTAGCATTTATGACATCCGTATAGAACATTCAAAAGCATTCCAGTGGAACCTCTCAAGTCATCCATCAGTTACTTTGAAAACAGGCAGAGCTCTGGAGTGTGACATCTGGCCAATCTCCTGACCCACTTTGATCTTATCTACCCATCTACCACAGCAGTCACATCTAGGTATGCTGGAAAAAAAATCTAAATTTTGTATCTCTTCAAGAATGTTGCTATTTTTATACTTTCTTATGTTGGGCTAGTAGGGAGAAGGGAAAAGATGGGCAGTAGAAGTAAATTACATCTTTTCTTTTCCAGTTAATATTCACAAAACTTCCAGAAAGGTAATTTTACCTTTCCATATAAAATGGAATCATTGTGGTAAAGTAGAAAGAGCAGTGGACTTGGAATCAGGAGTGAGAAGTTGCAATCATTTTTTATTGGTGATGAGCCAGGCATAAATATTCTCAGGTGTAAATATTTTGCAATAAATATGATATATAGTATTCTGTGTCTATATGTATGTGGCAAGGTGTGTGTTTGTGTACATAATTTAATGCTATACAGATACGATTCCAATCTGCCTCCACAGCTGGACTTGACTGCTTAGAGACCATGACTGGGGCAAACAATTTCATTACTTTAACCTTCAATTTCTCCTGTTAAATAAATTATAAAATATTATATCTATTCACAGAATTGTTCTAAGCATTGTATTGGATGAAATATTTTTTAAAAATTTGGTACATTGCATAGAGAACAACAGAAAATCAATGAAATCATAATGCCCATTAGGCATTTAATATGTGCCATTTAATATATGCCAGATGCTGTTCTAAGTGCTTCATAAATGTTATCTTTATAACTTTCATAACAATCTTTAGCTTACATACTATTCTTTTCTACCCTTTATAGATAAGTTGAGAACCAGAGGAGTTAAATGACTTGTATAAAGGCACAAAATTAATAAAGACAGAATTAAAATTAAAACTCAAGAAATTTCATCCCAGATTCCCTGCACCTAGCCATTATGCTTTAGAGTTTGTAATTTGGAGCTTAGAACTGATGCTAAAGTCTAGCAAAAAAAAATCTTTAGGCAATTTAAAATTATATTTATCAATTTAGAGAATCAAAATGACTACAAACTATATTAGAGAGTCACACAGACACATCAAATAGTCAATTACTTTGGAAGAAGAAAACCAATACACAGGAAACAACTGGTCCATTCAATTAAGATAGTTCAAGAATGACTTACTTGAAAACAACTATTTACAAAAGTGTGAAGTGACCATACGGAAATACTGAAGTGTCCCCAGTCACTACCACTGAGGCCATGTAAATCAGAAAATACAAAGGAAGTAAATGTTTTGAAATCCAGAAAGAGTGAGCTGTGTGGAGTAAACCTCCTTGAGAAACTCAGAAAAGAGAGGCAGACAACCCCAAATGGGCAGGAGGGAGTTAGGAAATGCACACCCGGCCTCACGTAGCCCTGGGTATCCACCGAGCCTCTGATTGGTAGATAGAGGTCAAGGAAACCCTTGCTGTCATCCATACAGAGCAGCCTGCTGGGGGAGGCAGCAAGAGGAGAACCCTGGCAAATTTATTTTTCTAAATCTACAAAATATTAACATTTTAAGTACCAAAATATATTTTTCATTATCTCAATGGAGATCTTCTTAAAATCTGTCATATTTTCTTGCCTTCTCTAATAAGTTCCATAGTCCATCAGTATTTTTGAAGACCAGTTACAAAATAGTAGGACCCTGGAGAGCATCAGAGATGTCTGACTGCTGGCCCTACCCCAGGCTTCACGTGTGCTCCTGTCTTCCTCAGAAGGCCGCTTTCAAGCAGATTTTTGGAAATTATATGAAAATGCTTTTCTGGTCAAAACTTATGACACTGAGACATTAAATAGATTGAATAGATTTCTTAATTGAGCAATATGTCCAGAGCTAGATGCTTGGCAAAAATGAAAGATTGGGATACTATAAAATGTATATAAAAATGTAACTAAACTACATAAATAGTCTATTTTTTTTCCAAGAACTATACTTGGGTCTACAGCTGCAATTAGCATTCTTTCAGAAATAATTCTCATGATACCAAAGGGTGTCATTGCTACTCTGTAGCGTTTTCAAGTGTGTTATTCTATGCATAGTACTGGGTGTTAGTGGCACTCTGGACAGACCAGATCCCTGCTGTCACAGATGTCTCTGCTGTATTTTTTAATTTGATCCCTTTCCTTTTGTTTTGTCGATAAATTCTCTTTCTCTCTCACTGCTATATATCACTCCAAGGAGCCGGCCTCCTGATAAATGAGATGGAATAGCGCAGTGGTTAAATACACAGTGTATTTTCCTGCCATCCAGGCCCAGCTCTGCCCTCCTTGTGCGACAAGCAAATTCGAGTTCCCTCATCTGTAGAACAGTGGTAATAATTGTGCCTACTCCCTGGTGCAATTACAGAAATTAAACAAGACAGTGTTCTCACTAACAATAGGAATCACTTAAAGTTAACTATGATTTTTACAGAGGTAGAGTAAATCAAGCACACAACACAGAGCAAGAAACATGTTGTGGGCAAAATGACATAGACAGCTTTGGGGTTTTTTTGTTTGTTTGTTTTGTTTGTTTGTTTGTTTGTTTTTCACAGAAAGGCATGAACAAATTTTATCTCATTAGCCCAAAAGCAAACTAGAAATGTTCTTGAAACATCCTAAAATTCCTTTATGATAACGGAAGAAAAAGAACTTTATTTTATTTTGATATTTAGGGAAAGTACAACCAGTGACATAATAGCCTTTATATACTGCAAATTGTAACAGTGCAAATATTGAAAAATGGCAGAATCTCAACCAACATAGTATGCATCACACCTAATAAATACAACATAAATCTGATTTACAACATTAGGCAAATATGTTAGCAAGCAGGATAAATGCATTAATGTTAATGAGGAAAACACCAAGTATAAGCTTGGAAGATCTTTCAGTACAGGCTTAAAGTTTAAAATAATAGAAAACCAAAGCCTGGCTCACATGGAAGAAGATATTTCACATATTTGTGGCAAGCAAAGCAAGAAGATAGTGACACTTTTATGCACCTATGCACACAGATGCATATACACATATAGGTATAGGCATATAATTTAGAAAAGTAGTTGAAAATAGATATACATAATTAGAAAATTAAGAAGCAACTATATAGGTTAGAATACAGGTCAGGAATTCCTGATCTAAAAAGCTGAAACTGAAATGCTCTAAAATCTAAACCACTGGGGCACAAGAAGTCACAAAAGGAAGCTATATCTGACTTTATGTGACAGGCTGCAGTGAAAACCCAAGTTTTCACTAAAAATATTGTATAGAATTGCCTTCAGAATATTGTATAAGGTGCATATGAAACATAACTGAATTTATTCTTCATATTTGAGTCCCATCCCTAGAATATCTCATTGTAAAAAAAAAAATCCAAATTCCAAAACACTTCTGTACTGAAAATTTTGGATAAGAGATATTCAACCTGCCTTATAATCTTCCTGCATTCAATGAGTTCCCTGTTTGCACATTATTTTACTTAAAATTTAGTTCCTTGTGGGTATTTGATACATGTGCAGGATGTAAACATTATATGTTGTTAACACAAACTAAAATTAACAATAATAATGAAAGTGGAGAAAAGGGGGTTAAAGTCGAAGGGAGGGAGTTGGCTGGGGAGGGGAAGGGAACTAAAAAAGAATTGAGATGTATTATGTACATGTACCTACTCCCTAAGATCAATATAAACTTTTTGTATTGCAAGCATGTACTAATAAAATACAAAAAAAATTAAAGGTAAAAATAAGTAAAAAAGAAAGAAACCTATCAGAGTGGGGAAAAAATTAGTTCCTGGCTACAAAGAAAAAAAACACACAGAGCATAACAGAATGTCCAGCAAAATGCAATTCCTACAATGTCATAAAATACACAATATCTAAGTTTAGTAAAGACTAGTGGTGCTATAGACCAAGACACAGCTCTTCTCTGACCACATTTCTGTGCGTGACTGTCAGTGGCAGTGGGTGTGGAAAGGACAGCTTTGGCCTTGAAACGGGAAGATCCAGGTTCCACATCCACCATGCGCAGAAGTCAGCTGAATGACCCAAAGCAATGCTGGCAATTCACCCTAGACTCCACGTTTTCCGTCTATGAAAATAAAGCATCAGACAAATAGAGAAGTTGTGAAAAGACTGTTTTTAAATTCCCATGCATCTTTAAAAGTTTTTAAAAAGATATGACACTACACTATCCAATCGTTTTCCTTAAAATTCAGATTAAATTACTTGTTACAGTATTTTCAATGAATTGTAATACTTCTTTAAATAACAGTCTTAGTGTAAGTCTTATTGTATTACAAGTAGCTACACTGCACCAGAATATCTCACCAATTGTAACCATTCTATGCTAAAATGCTTCCTAGCATTTTCTAAAGTCAAAATCTAACCCAAAGCTAAGTCTTTCCTGTAGCCCTTCAAAAGCTCAGAGTCTAAGAGAAGCCATGGATGCACATATAAATAATGATGAAATTAGGCATAAGAAATCATTAAAAGTATTTTACATGCTCCAATGTGATGCTACCTCCAATGTGATGATTCCTTTAGGAATCATTTCCTTCAGGTTTCTCATTCAGCTGAACCAAAGAATTTAGCTGTCACTAATTTGTTTTAAGAAGCAGGCAATTGTGAATTCAACAATCAGTGTGCCATTTCAAACCTGGAAAAGTTCAGTAGAATAAGAGTCTAACATAATTCAACTAAAGATCTATAAACTTCAAGACCATATTGGCATTTAATGAGATGTATAACCTGAGAAAAAGAGCTTAAATAATAAACTGTCACACACCATATGCAAATTCAAAGATAAAAACAAGTACATTCAGTGGTCAACATAAACAACCCTCCCAGCTGGAGGGCCCCAGTGAGGCAGAGACATTTTAGTGAGGACTTACATCCTGCTGCATCTGCTTCTACACTGTTTCTCTCTGAGCCAAAACCACAGCGTGAGCAGTAGTTTAAGATGCGAGCCTTAACTAGGGAACATACAACTCCATGAACAAAACAATTCCTAACAACTTCCTTAGTACCAAGCCAGCACTATTTATCTGTTTATGCTATGTTAGTCACTCATTCCCTGAAAGTACCAAAGGGAAGAATATTTGCTAAGTTGTCCATCTTAGCGATGTAGGTTATGAGGAGTGGCTCTTGTCAAGGACCTTTAAGGACTGGAATGTGGGGGGCTGGAACGTCAGTCTTCTGAACTGGAACCTTTGTGTGTTTGCATTGGGTCCCCATCTCCCGTAATTTTGTGTGTTTAAAATGGGAAGCAAGATGAGTCTTCCAATGACCTACAGTTGAAGTTGTTTTGTCACAATGAAGAAAGCCAACAGACCTAACTCCTATGAGCTGGGGATATGCACTACAAAGTGAAAACCCCTTTCTGTGGCACTGGCCCTGGTGCCAGTGTGAGTTTTTATGTGAGAGGTCAGCGTGCTCCTCACAGCAAAGGCCCGGAAACACAACAGACCCGTGGTGGGCTTCTCCCAGCTGTGGACTGCATGTGTCGTACAAGGTTTCTGGAACTCCTTGGTGTAGGAGGGACGCACTACTGCCACACCCCTTTCTGCTCTGGTGGAGCCAGGCAGAGATAGTAACTTACCACTTTTTTTTTCTGTTTCAGTTCCTCAAGTTTTCTTCCTTTGTGCTGCCCTGCACCTGGAGGGACAGTTTGCTCCATGGAAAGACTGCAGGTCTAGAGAGCAGGCACTGCCGAGCTCTTGCTGTGGCTGCAGCCACTGGGACCTAGTGCACATGGAACTGAAGACAGCTGCTATTTTCCAAGCCTTGCTAAAAATCATCCAGGTTATGCCCACATGATACTTAGTTGCTGCCCAAGCTCTGGGGACTGGTGACTCCAAAGACCTTGGCTCTGAGAGTCCCAGGAGTTGCTGGGTGACAGTGACCAAATGCGGCATTCTGTACAGCTCTTGAAATTCCTGGGGGAGGATCGTTGGAGGATAAAGCTGAGGTCAGATGAAGACCTCTCTCCTGATGGAAGAAAAGGAACTGCCCAATGACTGCAGTACATTTATTTATACAATCAGCAAGAGGTTGATAACAGGTGAAACCCCTCTCCTGGGGCTTGCCTAGGGTGCTCATGGTCTCAAGGCTGGCCTTGCTCTAGCCCCGCATGCGTGATTGTTCTCCAGCTCAGCTGCTCCCCACAACTACTGTCCAAGACTTCTGCTAACTTTAGCTGCTGGATAGGTAAGGTCTGCAGAGCCTCACCCACGCATGCTGCAGCCTATATAAAACCCGTGGAGTTGAGGGCGGGGCCTATTCATCTTGCTAACATGAGTGCTTAAGCTACCTTAACTTTTAAATATACATTCTGTGCAGTTGTGTTACAGTTAAATGGGCCAAAAAATAGTACAGATTTTTGTGCAGGACCAGGAAAGAATTGCCAAGCATACACCTCGCAGTAAATAAGCTATGTGTATTGATGATCACTGGACGGTAGTAGCAGGAACAGCTAGATGGCCAAAGGGAGAAAGGAAGAGGAAGAGGAACCTTTGATAACTCTGGCTTCCGGTATTTAAAAGGTCAGACACCTCCGACTCCAGGTGCCTCCCATTAAATGTCTCACTGCCACCTGAGGCATCAGGGCCTCCTAAGTTTAAACATGGATAATCATTAGGGTAGTGTTGTGTTTACAGTTGAATGAAAAGAAGGGAGTGGCTCCCTCAACTTCCCTGTTCTAACTGTACCACTTATAGACAGGTTCATTCTTGACCTTTAAGTAAACTCTACCTGGAACTGAAGATTCCCTTTCTGAGAAAAGGTGGCAGCACAAAAGGCACGGGCCTGGAGTTATTAATCCTTATGCTTAATCATGTGGATTTGCAATGATCCCACCTGGATAAAAGCTTTTCCACATCTACTGCAGTTAAGGGGCCTTTTACCTATCCGTATCATTCTATGTCCATTTACTGGCTTGGCTTATGAAGTCTTTCTATAGAATGGACACGAATATGTGCATGCACTTCTGTCGATTATAAGTCCTCATTCTGCTCTTCAGCTCTGAGGTCAGCACCCATTGCTTGTGGGCTCATATGTAGGGGCCTTTGTCAGCCACCCCTGCACATGTGTGACCAGAACACTGCAGTAGGCAGGAGCTTGTGACTTCCTTTCCGTGGCGCACACAGTGGGCTTTGAGACCAGTCACTCTGGAGAACTTGTTACACCCAGGGCACCTCTGATCTTGGGTGTTGTAGGATGAGTTGATGTAATGATTGATACATTGTGTCAACTTGAGAAGTCTAGATGCTTAACTAAGTAACTCAGCTGTTCTATATCTAGGATGTTGTTCACTGTGTCAATTTGAGAAACTTAGAACTTTAAGTGACCCAGCAGTTCACAGGATCTTTACTTTGTAAACATTCTGAGCCTGTGCAAGAGGAGGACAGGGAGATGTGTGAGTGCTACACCCACCTCACTATGGGTAGCCTGCATACAATATAAGGAAGGAAAAGAGGCTTGCTTTCCCCCTTCTTGGTTTTGTTGCTCTTGCTGTCTTCTTGCCTTCAACTGTTGCCCTACCCTTGAGCCAGCTGATTATAGACTGAAACCTCCACAAACTGTGAACCAAATAAACCTTTCCTTCCTTAATTTTGGGCATTGAGTATTTTGTCTCAGTAATGACAAAAAAGCAATTAAAATACTTGAACATTCGGTGTTTGGGGGCATTGGTCACTTGGAAACAGCTTATCATTTCACTCAAGACTTTTATATTTTGCAATGGGGACCCCTTTAGGGAAAGACAGTGGGTGGATTTCATTCACATGATGCAAGTTTGGAAATGGACAGTCATAAATGGTGTTCACTGTACCCAATGTGAAAATTCCATGGGGGTGACCGGTGCAGACTCCAGTAAGAGAAAGATGTGCCTCTCAAAAACCTGCCACATTGGGTCAGAGAGGCTCCAACCAGAAGACAACTAGCCTGCCTTCCTGGTGAGTGAGTGACTGGTGCGGACTCCAGGAAGAGAAAGATGTGCCTCCCGTAGGCCTACTGGCACATGGGCTAAGAATCAATGACACACTCCAACCCTGTAAGCATCCTGCTGGTTCAGAAGACTGGCTAAATTGATAGCAACTAAGGTACATAAAGCAACTAAATGCTTGTATTGTTTGGTTGATTTTGCAGGCCTGGGGCCGGTAGTCTGAGCATCTCTTGGGAAGATGACAGTAGGCAATGTAGCAAATATGGGGGATTCTCTTCTGTCTTGTCTTTGAGGCCCAATACTGTTCTCATTGTTTTGCTTTATTTGGATTAATTTTTTTTTGCTTTATTTCATATTCTGTTTTTATTGGTTTTATTGTGTTTTGTTTTTGGTTTGATTTTACTGTACCTGATAGAATGGTCAACTCTTCTGAAAATAACAAGATATACTATAGTAGCTATTGTTTTCATGGTATCTTTCTTTGAAGTTCTGTACCAGTTCTACTGCTTTGTTTTGATTGACTTTGTTCTGTCATGTTTTATTGAATTTTACTATATTTAAAATAAGAAAATTAAAAAAACAAAAAAAAAACTCCATGGAGTCCCTGCTGCAGCATGGTCCCTGGACTTCTGGGAGAAGCCAGAGCACTGCGAAGCCAAGGCAGCAGAGCACAACACCTCCACTACCAGCACGACCATCAGCACAAGCACCTTGAGTCCTCGAGCTCCCAGCAGCGGATATGCACAGCACCGGGCTGGGTGGACCAAGATCAAGTACCCAGGACCCTGCCTCACCAGAATCACCAGGCAAATGGGCTTCCTTGTCCTGTTTCTTGGCCAGCTAGCTGTGGCAGGGCCTCTGGATTTCTTCAAACAAGATTTTGTTGGCAAATTTCTCGTTTTCTCAGAAGCACAATTAAAAGGTAACCGTGCTTGCACAGGTCCCTAAGGTACAGAGTTGACAGGATTCCTAAAACGGAGTAGATGCACTGACCCCGGCACTGCAAACTTACAGGGGAACAAGGCACCACTCTGGCCTCAGTAGTGAGAAAAGTTCCTGGAGTACTCACCTTCAAAATTGAGTTAGTCTTTCTTCCCTTCACTTTCTGGCTGTCTGCCCAGTAGGTGGTGGAGCTTCTTGGCTTCCAGAAAAATGAGGCTTTTCAGCTGTCAAGTAAAAGGTTTCCCCAGCTAGGTGTTTGTATTTCCCTGGGTGAATGGAACACGCACAGTAAGGTCTGAAGAGCAAATGGAAAGGCAGATGCCCTGGCCCCTCTGTGAGAGATTAAGAGCAGGTGGAGCCTGGCTGTGAAGAACTAGGCCCAGAAACAGAGAATATAATCATCGGGGAGAAGAAAGCCAACTTTCCAGCGCTGGGAGGTCACCGATGATGGCCACCCATCTATGAGGGAGACCACCCTCCCATGTGCATCTGCTCACCTTGTCCAGAGGAAGAACCGCCCCACAACCCATCTAGGGACCATCTGTGGACCCAGCCGGGGAGTCAGCAGCCTGTGCCACCCAGCTCTGCTGCCCCGGGGACCACAGCCTCCCCTCTTCCACAACTCCTGAGGGAAGGCGTTGGAATGCAAGGAAACTTTCGGCACCTCATTGAGATGGAAGGCTGGACAGGGTTATGCATCCATCTCTTAAGGCAAAATCTTCAAATTCAGATAAATTACTGCTGAGGGACAATTGGTTTTTAAAGATAATAATGTGAAATAGAAAAGACAACAGAAGTCAAAAGGATATAAATGAAAAGGTTATTCTCATTAATAATAAATTATGAGCTGGAAACTTACAAACCCCCACCAGCAAACATACAAAGTAGAAATTTATCTGCATATTACACATGGGAAACTGCAGGTCAGAAAAATTAAGTGTCTCACTGAAGGTCAGCATGTCACTTAACAGTAGTAATGAAAACAGCCAAATACTGAGCTCTTTACTCCAGGCCAAGTAATTTTACTTATAATTACTTATAAGTAGAGTTATCCCTCAGTCTGCAGGCAATGGTTTCTAGGACCTTCTGGATAACAACTTCTGCAGATGCTCAAATCGATTACTTGAGATTTGCATAAACCTGTGCAGTCTGCCCTTATTTTAAATCTCTAGATTGTTTATGGTACCTAATGCAATGGAAATGCTACATAGTTATTGCACTGTGCTGTTCAGGGAATAATGACAGGAACGTGCTGCACGTGTTTGGCACAAAAGCTTTTTTTTTCCTTTTCCTTTTTTTTTTTTTTTTTTTTTGACAAGGCAAGGATCTCACAATTTAGCCCAGGCAGGCCTTAAACTCCCAGCAATCATCCTGCCTCAACTTGAGGGGTGGGATTACAGGGATGTGCCACCACACCCAGCACAAAAATAATTTTTAAAAAGTATTTTCTATCTGTAGTTTGTTGGCTGTTTAGATGCAGAATCCATGGATAGGAGGATCAAATGTATATAACATGCTGGACCTACAGTAGCCAAGGAATTTTTACATGATTTTTTTCATTTATAATTTATGTTATTCTTGGAAAGCAGCAGTATTTTTATCCCCAGTCTACAGTTGGGGAAACCACGCTGGGAAATATTAAGTGACCACCCAAGGTCAAAGTTAACAACTGATAGAATTTGGGTATGAACCAAAGCTGTCTGAGCTGGAGTCTCTGTTCTTTCTTAGTCACATCCTCTTCATACCCTGCTTTATAAAGAAATCTTTCTATCATCAGAAATCACACCTACAGGCCAGGCATGGTGCCACATAATCCCAACACTAGGGAGGCTGAAGCAGGAAGATCAATCATCATAAGTTCAAGGCCAGACTGCACTATATAGTGAGACCCTGCCTCAAAAAAAAAAAAAAAAATTCACACCTAGATAGGTTATGTAGAGGAGGAACTCCAGAGATGTAATTTATAATTAACAAAAAACAAAGAATTCTTTCTTATCCTGACTAACTACATGCAAAACATTCTAACTCAAAAAATATATTGTCTGACAAAGTATATCACTGTGTAACCAGTGCTAGGCATATAGGAGGCCTTCAAATATTTTTATGAATGGAATTGAAAGCACAAAGTAAAATTACATGAAGCATCTGAATCATATTTTCAATGACATTATTAATTTGACTTTAGGTAATAACCACTGTAATAATTATTGTCCAAATCTTTAAAAATTACAGGAAAAATGTTCTTATTACTTCATTCAGAATTTATTCTATTAGCTGGTAGGAGAGAGAGAGAGAGAAAGAGAGAGAGAGAGAGGGAGAGAGAGAGAGAGAGAGAAAGACTTCTCCCCTAAATCTTTTGTTGAATTTAATATTGCTCCTTCTTTTTCTTTTGGTGATTGTCATTCAAGATGGAACAGTAAAAATTTCACTGAACCACTGCCTCTAAAGATAGATGTCTTTTTGCTAAACCCTTGAAAGCTGTATATGTTTCACTTCAGACATAAATTTTTGTGATCATAAAATTTCCTCTGTGAAGCATTGAGAAACAGTATTGTTCTTTAAAATTAATAAATTATTCATATATTTGCATAATAGCCTTAAGTCATTTTTGGTATTTAAAGTTCTTCCTATTAGGATGATATTATCATTTCCCTGAATAAAATAAAGTTTTCTTAATTTCTTTTTCATGAGGAATCATATTATTAACTATTTGCTTTAGTAAATATTATTTGATTGTGTTGTACAAATGAGGATTTAACCTAAAGTGAAATAAATTTTTGAGTTATGACAAGTTTCTAGAAGTTGCAGCCTGCTGTATAAGACAAAATAGACTTTATAAATTAGAAAGAAAATAAAAATAGGAGGTAGCGTGTTTTGGGAAACACGAACAATAAAATGACAGATGATTAGCTGTCATGTCTTTGCTGATCCCAAGTAAATATTTATGACTCACATGACTTTCCACTATTTTGAGAGTCCAACAGTAGTTTATTTCTATTGTTTTTTCCTCCTCTGTTTTTCCATAGTAAATCCAGAAATGTTGAGGGATGCAAAGGAGACAACTTGCAGAGATTCTAGGTGGATTTCACCAGTGGCATTCTGTCACATGAATGCTTGTGTCTCTCACTGTCACTGAGCAAAGACTGAATTCCAAAGATGCTAAACAGTCTCAGCTGCTCTGACAGTTGAGTGTCAAACAGTGTGTTGAGCACAGCCATTGTGACCATGAAATTGAATTTTTACCCTTAGAGATACTGTTCTGTCATTACAGGCTGTTACTGTTAATTACTAGCACAATTAAGATACTTTTCTTTCTCACTCTTTGTGTGCGACCTTTAAAATCCAGGAATCATGATTTATACTAAGTGACTGAACTGTCTTAAGTAAATATTTACATCTGTTCTGTAACTTTATGTATATGAAGCATAGGAAAGTATTTTTAACTCTTAAAATCTCCTAAAACATGACTTGACTGTCCACATTTTCTTTTTTATTAGCTTTATTTACTAATTGTTCTTCAGCGATAAAGTTTGCTTTAAATGAATATGAAGTTTTATATATGCATAAACATACAATCTTATCCTTTTAATGTGATAGACTGATTTGTCTCTGAGTTTTGCTGGGTAACTTTAATTCCTCCTGATAGAACATTATATAAATAAAAATTTGTCTAAACTCCCAGTGACTTTATTCAAATTGAGTTTTACATTAAAATCTTAAAGACAAGAGAATATGCAAGACTTTATTTACTAGCAATGAATATATTAATATTCTTCTCATAACTGTTTTAGGTTTATAAAACAAGAATACATTCACAGAACTAAACAATTTTTTAAAAACCTTTAATTTTTGAAGTACCATACAATAAATAATCCAAAATCTCAGTGGTTTGTTCAGTAAATGTTTAACTTGCACCTTTTGCAATCAGTGGCTTAGGTTTAACTGTCTGGTCATCTCTACTCCCAGTGTGGAGAAGTAGCTCCTTACAAGACAGTCTCAAAAATGCTTGTAGAGCAGAAGAAAGTAAGTGGCGGACTCCAAAGGGCACTTAAAGCTCTTTCTTCTGTGCAGCATATGAGGTGTGATCGAAGAATGTCTCAATTTTAAAAATTTAGTACAGTAAAAGATACATTGCCATTAATTCCCCCTCAAAAAAAAATGTTTTTTAACATGAACACTCTTATTCCAACTTTCTTTCTGAAGCAGTTTTGAAAGTTTTCTCTCACATCTTTACAAGGAGTGCTTGACAATATGATGACTGCTGCAGTCAGGTGCCGTCCGACAGAAAGGCAGGCTCATAAAATATTACCCTGTGACTTCACCTGTCCTTCTCACTAGATCGGCAACCATGTCCCAAAGTCAAAATGACCATGAAAGGTAAGCATTTGAACTGATTGGAGACACTGAGGCAGCCACAACAGGGCAAATAAAGACACACATGACAGAGAACTTCCAGAACGGCTGCAGAAAGTATCAAGAATGATGAGTCAAGTGCATTCAAAGTGAGGGGGAATATTTCCAGGAGGATTCGTAGCAATGTGTTTTTACTGTAATAAATTCTTTAAATTTAAGCATTCCCTGTATTTTTCAATCATTCTTTGCTTATTGGCTTCCACTGAACAAAGGAGGCACATAACCGAAGTACAAGGTGGAAGTATACATCCTTCCCAAAGCATCCAGAAAGTCACACAGCAATCAGCCGTGCCACATAACCCACTTGCTTGGAAGGAAGAAGTGAGACACTGTAAATACTCTGCACCTTGGTTCACCTTTAGCACCACAGATGCTCACCCTGTATACTTCTGTGCACATAATCTACTCACACCACGCACAAGTTATCCCAAAAGTTTTAGCCACTCAAAACATCAACCTCAGAGATCTCAATCCTATTATCTCTACCAAAGCCAAACAACTCTTAATCTGGACATTTGAATGGGGCGGGGAGGGAAGCGGTCACCCAGGACCTCCAGGTTTACAGCAGCTCTGAAATTTCACTAGGCAAGCATGAAGGCATTGGAAATAGGGGAACTGTTTTGAATAAGAGAATTTTGGGGAGGGGTCTGCAACCTGGAATTAGCCTCTCTGAGAATTTTCTCCGGAGGTCACTGACTCCAGCAACACTTTTTTCCCTTTTCTTTACCCTCACTGGCCAAATCTGAAAAGAGAGTTCTAAAATATGCCCTTCTTGGGTATATTTTTTACTTTGCTTCTTATAAAAAGTTGGGAGTCCAATAACATTTTAAATTATAAAACAGCCAGACACATTTCTGTTTCAGGGTGGCAATATCTAGTATTAAAATCGCTTCCAAATTTAACCATTTTTCTTTTTCTTTTTTATTAATATTCATTTTATCTGTTCTACTCCATGTACTAATAGACTTCTTTTATAAATCCTTAAACTGTCTAAATTTAACCATAGGTTTTTGAACTTATCAGCCTTCATAAAATCTTTCCTTTGGTCTATTTTTCTTGCCATTTTGTGCAACAATAATGATTTACTGAGAGACACATTACTTCAATCAAATGCTTTTGTGCACTGGGCATCAATTTGGACTTTGTCCTTGAGTTTTAATCTTGGTCTTAATCAGCCTTTGTGAATCAAAAGTTCAAAACTCTGTGGCTCAAAATATTAACAAGTTAAGAGATGAGGACAAGTTTGCTTTTCCAGCTCCACACATCCTGTGGTTTCTCAGCACTTTAGTTTCTTTGGCTACAACCCTTATGATAAGCAAGTCCTTACTTCCTATTCTCCTCCTAATCAAATGCTGTTTCTAACAAGCAATTTGCAATAATAATATTTCACATCCTTTCTACAAGAAACCTTATGTATACCCGAGAAACCTCAGGTAAGAGTTTTACCAACTGTCTTGCTACTACATATATACAATGCATCACTAATTTTCCAGCCTCCAATAAGAATCTTCACTGATAAATCTCTGGATTCCAAAATCAATGCCACATATTTATTTTTAATTTTAAAACAAAAAGAATAAAAGTGATGATACAGAATTTCAAAACAAAATAATAGGAGATTAATAATGGTTAATACATTGCATATTAAAACAACTCTGAGATTCCATCTCACTTCAGAAAGTATGACTATCATCAAGAAATCAACCAATGACAAATGCTGGAGGGGCTGTGGAGAAAAAGGACCCCTTCTCCTTTTTGGTGGGAATGCATGCTGGTGCAACCACTGTGGAAATCAGTGTGGAAATGCCTCAAAAAACTAGAATTGGAGGTTCCATTCCATTCAGCTATTCCCCTTCTGGGCATTTTCCCAGAAGAATTGAAAACATCATACCACAGTGATATATGTGCACCCATATTTATAGTAATACAATTTGTAATGTCTAAATCTTGAAAACGACCCAAATGCATGTCAACTGAGGAATGGATGAAAAAGATGTGATATTTTTATACAAAGGAGTACTGCTCAGCTATAAAGAAGGATAAACTTGAGGCTTTTATAGATTAATGTCCTATATTTTAAATGTTTCATTATGATAATACTTCACTTCTAAGTATCATATTCTGAACTACCCAGCTTTGTCACATAATGACCATATAATTTCATGGGTTTACAAAAAGAAGTGTTTCAATCTTGTCCATGTTTCATACACAGTTCATGGATAAATGCAGCTCCAGTGACTCTGTTTAACTGAAACCTGCTGGTCTTTTTTTTTTCCTGTAACTCAGGTTAAGGTTGTAGGTCTTACAAGGAAGATGAACCCATTTTGTGGTCTGAGAAGCAAAAGAAGTGAGTGAATTAATGTTTAGAATGTCACTTAAAGTCTGTGGTTGAATGTAGCATACTCATGTCTGAACACATTCTAATGGCCAGAGAAAATTACCTGGTTAAATTCAAAATCAAAAGGAGAAATATCTACAAGAAGAAGGTAAAGAAGCAGCAGGAAAAGGCCATGGGAATGGGTTGGGAGGTATAAAACACTTACAAGGAAGGGAAATTAAGTACCACTGTGAGCAGTAATAAACCTTACCAAATATACAGGTTCCAGGATACAAATATCACCAATGAAAATGGTAAAAACACTATATGTTCAATTTCTCAGAAAAGTATCTAATTTGTTAAGCTTAAAAAACAATCTTCTAGACAAGTACAGTGGTGCATTCCTATAATTCAAGCTACTTGGGAGGCTGAGGCAGGACTGTAAGTTTGAGGCCAGCCTGGGCCAATAAAATAAGAACTGGGAATGTAGCTTAGTGGTATAGCTCTCCTAGACCTGATCCCTGGTGCTGAAAACAAAACTCAAAGCCCTGTGACTTAAAAGATAACATTGGATCTTGTCTGAGTTGCTATCATCAGTAAGTTGAGGGTGCTGGGTGCTGTTTAGGGAGTTGCTGTTCTGCCTAAGAAAAACTCCTATTCTTCTGTCTCAATCAGGCCAGTTTGGAACAGCTGTAATTGTAATTACCCTTATTTACAAAGATCTCTGGCACACCCCTGGAAGACTAGGGCCACCCAGAAGGAAATAGAAAAAAATTCAGACATCAGGTCTTTGTCATTCCTGTTCATTCATGCCTCTGTGACTACTGCTGTCATTACTGATATGGGCACTGCAAAAAGACAGTTGAGACCTCTGAGACCAGCCACTAACTAGAGTATGACACATAGTCACTATCTGTTTACTGAATGCTGTTGAGTTTTCTAGCATTACCAGGGCGCTGGGATGGAATCTTTAAATGGTCTCCATCATAAAACACCAATCTGCTCCTTTTGAATAGACAAGCAGCATAGTTCCCCATGTGACCCTCACTCAATATCCCTTCCCTCTCCCAACCCGTTACTCACAAACCAAATTACATGGAGATATGTACTTTTACAATGTGAACTGATTTCACATTTTGAAGAGGTACCTGATTTTAAAAGAGAAATACTTTTGTGTTTTGATGTGGAAGGGAATTATTTTTAACAACAGATCACTTCTTTCCTTCCCAACTTCATAATTCTGTCCTGTTAACTTGTTGTCTGAAGCACATAATGCATGAAGTTCTTCCCAGAACATTCTCTTCCACACAGCATAGTTCCTCCTGTCATTAATGCCTCATTGTGATCTTACCCCCCAGGAAGATTTCATGATCCTCTAATTCCCCTAATGACTTCTAATAGAGACTTACAGAAACGTGTACTGTCCTTCATTATACTGATAACGTTTGATAATTTAAATTTTCCCTATCATTACCTAACAGTTTTCTTGCCAACTAGAATTTTTGCTCCTTGTCCTCAGATAGAGAATATGTGTTATTTTCTTCATGACTACATATCCAGTGCTCATACTACTATGAATGTCAATATTAAATATTTGTTGACTATGTGACTACAAGACTGAATGAATGAGAATTTGGGGTTCTCATTATATAATTCCTTTTTTTTAAAGACAGCAACAACTTTCTGCTTAATCTTTTGAAGTAGTAAAGGAGACAGAAGAGCTCCTAAATGCTTTCTTAATTCTCTTCTGAATTTGTGGAGTGACTTTAGTGGTGTCTTACTCTTCACCTGTCCTTTTGATATCCCATATCCTAAAGCCTTTCATACTTCATGACCACCCACGACCAAATAAGCTCTCACAAATTTCTTCAGTTCTATGATTTTAAGTAACATTGCATGCTTCAGTATGTGTGTGTATACATACAAATGTGTGTGATTTAGGAAACATATGCTGCTTAAATTAGCACATGATTGTATAAAAGAAATGAAACAGAAGATTTTTAAAAAATTCATAATCTAGGAAGTAATGAAAATAATGTCATTCCCTAATGACTTCACTCACCATGGAATTGTGAAGTGGATTATGACAATGGAAGCATTACTGGGAGCCCTTCCAAAGTCATCTGGCAAGTAGAGAACCTATATTTTTCCAAGCGGTCACTCAGTTTCTGAATGTAATAGGCCAGGGTTAGATGCTGAATCAGTGGAAAAGTAAACATAAGAGACAACTAACATAAATGATTGCTATAGCCCCAAAACAAGAGATATATTTTATTTTGTAAACTGGTTGTTAAGGCTTTCATAAATGAGCTTCATAAATACACATGCATCAGGAAATATTACTGCAGGAATTTAAAATATATCAAATATTTAAAATATAAATAAAACAGACTCATTAAAATTTTAAGATTAAAACAACTAGTAAAGAAGAAAATAAAAGCTGTAATCCCATTACCGGAGTATCTGAGGCAGGAGGATCGAGGCCAGCCTGGGCTCCATAGTGAGTTCAAGGCCAGCCTCAACTACACTGCAAGATTCTGTCTCAAAAAAAAAAAAAAAAAAAAAAAGGAAAGAAAAGAAAATGTTTCTTGAAAGAAAGGAAAAGCTCAAATAAGTGGAAAGGAAGTGTTTTATAATTAAAAAATGGAAATCTTATTTTTTTTCATTTTGACATGAATTCGACAAAACTGCTCTATGAAATTTTCCCCATTCAGAATCATTGTATCAAATGAGGCTACCTCAGAGTGCCCTGCCTGTCTCACTATGCAGCCACTGCCCATCCTAGACACCTAATGACAAACGTCTCCAATTCATCGTTGCCCACATTTCTTTTTGCCCATCCTATTTTCTTTTCTTTTCCTTTTCTTTTTTTTTATTTAAAAGAGAAAAAAACAGAAAAGGAAAACAAGAAGCAAAACAGGCAAACAATAGCAACAAATCCAATACAATAACAACACAGGCTTTCAAAACAAGATGATAGGGATTTAGCAATGGTTGTTATATTGCATATTGTTATCTTCAAAAGGGTTACTGGTAATCTAAGCAACCCTATTTTCTGATGGATATCACTTTTCTCTTTAGTATTTACTTTTTTCACAAACCTAGTACAATGAATTTTGAGAGTATTCTGTCCCTCAAAATTTTACATGTTGAAGTACAAAATCCCTTATGTGACTAACAACAAGTCCTTTAAGAGGGTCACTGAGGTAAAATAAAATCATTAGAGTGGCATGTTGATCAGATATAACATATCTTTATATAAGGCAAAGAGGCACTAGAGACTTCTCTCTTTCCACCTGTGAGAGCATAGCAACAAAATGGCATTTTCAGGTCAAGAAAGGAGCCCTCACCAGACAGTGATGCTATGCGGAACTTGATCTGGACTTCCAGCCTCCATAACAGAAATTATTGTTGTTTAAGTCACTCAGTCAGTGGTATTTTGTCACGGCAGCCAGGGCAGACTAAGACACTGTGCTACTTTGACAAACTTCACTTTGACCCTGGAACAAGAACTCTAGAATATTACTTCTATTTATGAATGCCTGTAGCTGTTCTTATAGATCATCCCAAGCTGTTTCCTGTAACTGGAAAGGTGAAATACATTTCATGCTCCATTTCATCTCCACATAACCCCAAAGTTCATTTCTAAAATCACTTTTCAGTAGCTTTCTCTGTTTTTTTTTTCTATGCTTAACACTACCACTTGCCCAATGTGCACATTCCAGTGTTGTCTTCATTATGTTAACAGAGATACTAATGTAGCTCGTATGTAATGGACACAGGAGTTGAAATACTATTATCCACCATTGCTGTTCCATTGGTCAGCTGCCATTACACAGAAATATCACAGTGCACAGGGCCAGTGAAGACACTGAAAAATTAGACTTTCTGTGTAAAATGACCTACACTGAAAGAAACTTGAAATAGGTCTGCCACCACTAAGGTTCAAAGATATATTAAGAACTGTTTATCATTTTTATTTATTTATATGATACCAGGAATGGAACTGAGGACCCTGCACCTGAGCTATATCCCCAGTCCTTCAGAGATATATTAATCCTGACCAACAACTACAGGCTTCACGGAAAGCATAGGCTACAGGCTCGAGTAAGAGCAAGAGCTATTTCTGTCTGCACCATTACAGAACTTACATGAAAAAATAGCTAGGATTTATAAAAGCTATTGAAAAAGAACAGGCTAAAAACAAGGGAAGAAATCCAAACTTCATAGGCTATAGTTTCTTAGCAAAACAAGAAAAGTCTCCATATAAAAATGACGGGTAGTTTCATAACTTGAGGCTTTCCTGGGGCTGTCTGAACTATGTGCAAACCTGAGAACTCCCATCCATAACCACAGAAATGGATATGCTGCATAATCCTCTGTCCTAGACACAGTGCAGGGACCTCGGGGGACTCCACTTTCTTTACAGTTTGAGACTTAAGTCTAGGAGAGGCCAAATAGCTAGGAAAATAAATACTGCTTCCTCATATCAATCACAAGCTGCTTTTTCACACTGACAATTTGGATTTGGTGAGTTACCAGTTTTACTGCAAGAGAATTTCCATCTTATCATCAATTTATTTCAATGTGATGGCTACTAAAGCCAGGTACTACACATGCAGTTATACACACAAAAACATACATTCTGCATGTTGGGTTTCTAGGTAAGAGTCAAGCACCTTCTGAACTAGAACTGAAAACAGGGTACTTTCCACTCAAGTGCAGAGGTGAGGGGAGATTAATAAAACAAAAGCTCTAAGGTTGTTGTGGAGCTGAGATAACTCAGCTCATCCAGCAGAATCCTGTATGTGCACTCTACTCAGCATCAATTTAGCATCTAATTAAATCCTACTATGTCCATATTCTGAAAAATATATGAGTCAAGACTGCAGGCCAAGTTTTACCATAACTGTAGGCACCCTACAGGATTTTGAATCTAGTTAAATCTCTATTCCATATGTCTCCAGCAAAAATTATCATTAATTATATCAATCTATATTTCTTCCATGACTGCTTTACTATCATATTTGAACAAATGTGGAAGAACAAGTACAAATTGTCTTTCAGTTTGTAACAGATTACTTTGTGAGGTTAAGTCTATATAGCAAAAAAAAAATTTAAAAATGAATGCAGTATTTTATTTAATGTGGTATGTGTATTTGATAATATAAAAGTTCTTCTAATTTATAACTGCTATTGTATTTTACAGGCTCCCAGTCAATGTGTCAAATTTTAACTGCAATATTTACAATAACATTTTAAATTGATTTTTCCACCTTAAAAACCAACCAAAAATGAAATTGTATTTATACTACTGCAAATATTTGACATAACACAGTCTAGTTTTTGTCACTATTATCTTGTATATAAAAAAGAAAAAATGAAATTATTGAGAAAAAATAATGAAACAAAGGTCTAATAATCTGTTAGTTTACAATACTTTATAGTCTCATACATGACATCACAAGATTATGGAATATTAAACTTGTCAAAGTTATGCCAATAAAACAGGTAAGAGAATTGTTGCAATTTCACCAATATATTAATATAATGATTTTTTACATTAATTCATACTTCTTAATTAACTTGTTTTTTACACTGTATATGTGGTGAATATATCTGCTAGTTTGTCATTGGTTACCATGTCTTTTAACTATTATTAATTTTTCCCAAAAAATCCAGTTCTCTCAGTGTGAGACCCTAAGTGTGCACTGGAGGAGGTCTACATCTACCAACAGTTTTTCCAGTCTTTATATTTTTGTGACTTTGCAGTAAAGGAGTCCATCATCCAAGAAATCTGTGTGAGCTGTAGCTTCTCACCTCTGGCTCCAGTGTTTCTCTGTTGGTCACTTGGGATGGCTCACAAGACCTTGCCCACCTAACTGAACACCTGCTCAGCTCCAACTTTGCCTCCATAAAGGAAAATATTTTCCTCCAAAGAGAAAAATAGCCTCTTTTTGTTTCACAAATGATTTTATGCACTGTGCCAAGATGGCTGAAAAATGCCAACTGTGTTTAGGTAATTACAGTATATTTTTAAGTCTGGTTGACCCACTCCCTAAAAACCTCTCCTGTGGGATACCAACAGCTTAGTTGAGTTTTACTGTGCCAAGCTCAGTCCACTTCACTGTCTTCTCACATTCCTAATCCTAGTACAACATTAAGAAAAATTCGCGTACCTTCCTCTCTCCAGGTTTGGCCCAGCCTAAGAGCTGTACAAGAATAAATGCTTGGGCTGTAATGGCATCCATGTCCCCCTAAATGAACACATCAATCTGAAATGGCTTTATTCAGATTTAAAAAGTCTTCAAACAAACTAAATTAAAACTGAGAAATAAAAAATTGTAGAAAAATGATTTCAAAAATCACACCCAGTTCATTTTATTAAACCAAACACACCATTTTTCAGTCTGAAGAGGTGAATTTGGTATACTTTGGGGGAAGGGGTAAGAGGTGATGAAGCTCCCTAAGGGAATTTTATAGCAATGCTTTATGTGGTGAAAAAGCGTGCCTACGTGGTCTCCAGTGATTAATCCAAATTTTATCTTCTACTTGTAAGTCATAGAAAAAAAATCTTAAAGCATTAAAGTAGAAATTTCAGTCTACTTTTAACCATTGAGTTTTTATAAGTGTTGGTGTTCAATCGCAGACAGTCATGCCACAACCAATAATTCTGATCAAATGTCTTGAAGAGCAGAGTAACCATTATCCATATATTATATCAGGGGCATGTGTCTAGGCAGCTCCTTACATTTCTTGTAAGCCACATGGAAATGTCCAGTGCCTTGAGTGTTGCCCGTGGACCTGGGTGAAGATATAAAGGGTATGTATTCTTCTGAACTCAATGAGTCCATCTGTGGTCACCTGATGGCCTTCCTCAGTCCTATCCTTGGCTCTCCCTCTGGTCACCTCTCCAGAGGAACATGGATGTAGCAGCCTGTCACACTGGCAAGAGACACTAAGTCTTCCTAGGTTTTGTTCTCTCAATAAAGATACCCAACTTAGACACATTTACTTTGTTATCAAACCTTACCTATTCATAAAATTAGATGCAAACTTGCCATGAGTCATGTAACTTTTACAGTGTGAATAAAATATTGCAATATCATCAGTGGTATTTGATCATTGTTTCCTCTAACTTTCAAGTACTGAACACAAATAAAATTTAAAAGTAGCTTATTCAAGAACTTTCTTTAGCCGGGCGTGGTGGCGCAAGCCTTTAATCCTAGCACTCAGGAGGCTGAGATAGGAGGAGTATTGTCAGTTCGAGGCCAGCTTGGGCTACAACGCAAGCGCAAGGCCGGCCTGAGATACATAGTGCGACCCTGCCTCAAAAAACCAGGGCCGGGAGTTTGGCTCAGTGGCTTAAGTGCCTGTCTGGCAGGTGTGAGGTTGTGAGTTCGATCCCCGGTGCAAGAACTTTCTTTAGCTGCCAACCAAGTTTTAGTTTCCTACTGTCTTAGTTACTTTTCTTGCTGCTGAAACAAAATATCCAATATTCACACGTTAATAGAGAAAAGGTTTGTTTGACTGACAGCTATCAGAGGTTTCAGTCCACAGTTGCTGGTTCCAAGGCATGGTAGAGGTGCATTGCAGAAGAGAAACAGTTCATGGCATACAGAAGACAGCAAAAGCAAGCAAGGGATAAGAGCCCACTAGCCCTCTTTTTGTCCCTTATATTTTATCCAGGAAGGATGAGGCACCCTTGATACTACCCAGTACCATCCCAAATCTATCAGTGGGCTGATTTAGTAATCACACACCCTTAATCCCAGCATCACACACTCTAGATCCAGCCCCCTCTGTAAAGCTCCATCTATGACCAGAGGAGGCTTTAAGGGAACATCTAGACACAAGCTGTAACACCTACCTTTACAGACTACTGTATTTGTTTGAAAATAGAGAATGGTTTTGTAGAGAGAAAATACTCAAAACCAAGAGCAGACATCTGTTTGATGTGATGCATGGTGTTTGATTTTCCTTCTAAAAATCCATAAGCCACTGAGGAGATAAATACAGGTTAGGTGAAACTTACTGGGGACTTCTGTTTGCTCATCCATTTCTCTTGTGCAGTGCATGGCATATGGTACCACAGGTGCAGCTATAACTGCTTCATGTCCTACTTGCTCTAGAAAGCCTCATTACTAGAGAAATGTGATGTTATGGATTGCAAACTGGTGGTCAACTTGGCACCAGTTGAATTAGTTCAGCTGGTGTTGAGTTAAAGATGCTCCACCTGGGGAAAGTTGCCAGCATAAATAGGGACGTGGAGAAGAAGGAGGGGGTGGCGTTGTGGGTTCTTCCAAGAGTTGCTGTTGGAGCCTCTGGTTCTCCTGGAGGTGCTTGTCATGCTGGCTTCTCCAATATGGATTCGGCCATTATCATCGGAGGAGCTCGGGACCTCATCGGTGAGAGTGGCTGTGGTTCATGTTGCGGGAGCTCTGCTCCTCACATTGTGCATCGCTTCCTGGCTCCGGAGGGGAGGCTGTGTGCTGGAGAAGCTTGTCACGCTGGGCTTCCTGACCTGTGCTCAACTGTTCTCCATCGTCGGAGGAGCGCGGGACCTCGTCACCATTGGGGATGGCTGTGGTGCTCTTCAGGGCAGCCCCGCTTCTTCTTTTGGGTGTGACTTCTTGGCTCCTACGTAGAACCCTCAACCCATTGCACAGCTCCTTCACCCTGTTGGCATAGACTTTCTGGTTCCACCGCTGACCTGTGGCCTTCCCAGCACAGAACCGTAAATAAACTGGCGTGAGCCCTTATTGGGGGCTCTTAGATTCCCAGTTGGTACTGTGGGAGGCATTGTCATGCATTTGGGTCTCTAGTGGGACTCTTGCATGATATGGCTGTGGGATCCAGGCCCTCGGCTATCCTGGGTCTTAGTGTTGTGGACAGATTCTCCTGCACTTTCTTGTGTATATCTTTGGGTGACTATTATAAAATAATATTACAAACACTGTGTCCTGTAGCTGTTGTTCTCCATGTAACCCCTGACTACAACATGTGATAAACCCTTTGTCCCCCTTGGAGCAGCCCTATCCTTCATTTTCAACAGCACCTGAGGGTTCCTCAAAATTTCCAAAGGAAAACTTGCAGCCCAATAGATTTCTCACTCACATACCCCAGTAACACCAGAATCCACATAAGGCAAGTGTTTCCTGGCAGGAATTAAACCTAGTGAGTCAGTTACAAGAGCATGCTATTGAGGCAAAGCAGTTGACATAGACAAAGAAACCTCCATGTCACTAAGTACCCAAAACATGGTTCTATGAGAAATCCCACTGTACAACCGATGGAAATTCCTGAGCATAATACAGAAGTCCTCAATTACAAAGCAGGCAACACTGAAAGATTAAATTCTAGAAAATTTGCAATGATGAAGGCAGTCGTAATACTATAACAGGAAGAGTCAACCAAAAGCAGAGGCAGAAAGTAATATTCTGGGATGCAATTTTTTAATTTCTAAGAATTGGAAGTAGTACTATCTGAGTGATTGCATATATACCTTTAGGAGGGACCCTCTTTGAAATCAGTATCTTCATTCAGTTCTCTCCTGATTTGAACTGCAGGTTATAATGCATAATGAAATAATGAAACAGAAACAGCATATATACTCTACACGGCCTGTTGCTGTTTCTCAAATATGCATGGAAAAGATAGCAGAAGAAAAAAGAAACAGTAGAACTAAAAAACGAAACAAAATTCTTTAGTATGGTTAGTGTCCTGCTTACTTTTCTCTCATTGCTGAGACAAAATACCTGACTACCAAAATTAAAGAAGGAAAGATTTATTTAGCTCACAGTTTGTGGAGGTTTCACTTCATAATCAGCTGGCTCCAAAGCAGGGCAGCATGGCACAGAGGCAACCCTTCAAGGCAGCAGAAGACAGCAAAAACAGCAAGAACAAATGGAGTGGGGAAAACAAGCCTCTTCTCCTCCCTTATATTGTTAGTAGGTTATCACCCCACCAGGGCAGGTAGCACTCACGCCACCCCACGCCCTCCTCTTGTACAGACTCAAGATGCTTACAAACTAAGGACCCTGACTCCCTGCTGAGTTGCTTAGTTAAACTTCTAAACTTCTCAAGTTGATACAGTGTATCAACCATTGCACTCCACCCCTCCTCAACCTGGCAGCCAGACACATTTCTTTAAACTGATTTCCAGTTACAAAGACATGCATATTCTTACCATTTCACAACTTGAACATTGTAATGCAGAATAAACAGTCCTTAAGAACCAGTATTAAGTCTATCAACATTATAATACATTAGGACCGTAACATTGCCCCTAGTCCCCCAAAGACTCATGCACCCCTTTATGCAAAAGGCATTTAGTTCATTTGCATGAGTTTTCAAAATCCTAACAGTTTCAGCATTGCTGAAAGGTCCAAGTCCCAAGTCTCCTCTGAGATCTAAGGCAAACTCTTAGCTGTGAGCCCCTACACAAATGAGAAGGTAAACATTTCCAACATGCAATGGCACAAGGTAAACATTTTCATTACAACTTACAAACAAGGAAATACAAAGACAGGGACAAAAGTAAGTCCAAAATCCAACAGACCAAACATTGAATCCTATAGTTCTATGTCCAGCATCTGAGGCAATCTATGGCAAATTGTTAGCTCCAAAGAGCTTGCGTGACTCCACCCCTACAGCATTTTTGGTGGTCATACCTCCAACAGCTTGTCTTGTAGACCTGCTTTGTGCCCTCATTGCAACTTTCCTTAGATGATCCATGTTCCTGGCTTTTCCAAACTTCTCAGGTCTCCACTGCACTTCCAGCTTCACACTCACAGCATCACATACTGCCCTCTTGGGTCTCACTATCTGGCTTCCCAAGCCTTCTGAAATCGAAGTGGAAGCTGCCTTAACCCCATAACTCTTGCTTTGTACATTCACCTAAAACCAGCACCAAGTGGATGATGCCAAAGTCTGCTGCCAGCTGAAAGAGTAGCCAGGCTTCCCTTTCTCTTGGCTGAAGGGGTTGAGTGCCTGATTAGCTGGGCACTCTGAATCTAATTCTAAGAGACAAACTCTATGCTGCCACCATTCTGGAACATGGTGCTTTGTAGATTTCTCCTCAAAGTAAAGTCTTTCCCTTTTGCAGTTTTGAGGCTGCAAAGGGTGGGATTTTGCTACTTCTTGTGATGCCCATAGGCCATCTTTTCTATTCCCCTGTTCCTTCTCAGCAATCAAGATTTTTTCAACTCTGTCTTTGTAGTTCACAGCTTTACTTGAGCTTCCTTTCTGGCCAAACTCACATTTTAAATCATCCCTCTTGGTTCTTTGCTCTTGATTCTCAACATAGATCTGGCTAAAAGCCGCCAACAATAGCTATGCTCAACTCAACTTTAGCTTGCCTTGAAATTTCTTCTGTCAGATTGATTGATTTGCCCCTTTTAATCTTAGTCTCAGGCAAAGTCTCTAGACATGAGCAAAATGCAGGCAAACTTTCTGCCAAGTCATAACATACATTATCTGGAGTCCAGTACCCAATGCAGTCTTTCCCAGAAGAAACCTCCCAAGCCTGGTCTTTACCAGCAGGATTTCTATCAGCCTTCTGGTCTTCTGAGCTCTAACCAGAATCTCTCATACAGAACAGCCTAAGGTATTCCAGTGCTACTCTTTTGGGTGACATTCCTAAAGACTCTTGAACTACATGGTCAGTCATAGTCACAGCAATGACCCCACTTCTCTGGTACCAAATTCTGTCCTGGTTACTTTTCTCTAATTGCTGAGACAAAATACCTAAGACCCAAAATTAAGGAAGGAAAGGTTTATTTAGCACACTATTTATGGAGGTTTCAGTCCATAATCAGTTGACTCCAAAACAGGGTGGTATGGCCCATGGGCAGCATTTCAAGGCAGCAGAAGACAGCAAAAGCAACAAGAGCAAAAGGCAGGGGGAGAACAAGCCTCTTCTCCTCCCTTATATTGTAAACAGGCTACACCTTCCAAGACAGTGTAGCACTCACACCATCTCTGTGCCCTTCTCTTGCACAATTTGAGGATGTTTACAAACTAAGGACCCTGGCTACCCTCTGAGTCACTTAAACTTTTAAACTTCTCAAGTTGATGTAGTGTATCAACCATTATAGTTAGCTAATCATTTTAGTTTGGGGTTTAAGTTTTTTAAACTTACATTCAGCTCCAGTTTAAAAGATCTGTGTATTAACATCTCCCAAACACATAGAGTCATAAACTGACTGCCCTATATGGCAACATCTCTCCCCTCTGCCCTGCCTCTGCCCCACACATGCAACACACAGGTGTGCACAGGGAAGTTACCTGCTTACCACCACCACCCAGCATGAGTAGAGACTCTGACCTTCATTCTCCTGTTCTCACAGCCCACTAGACTGCTGTAAGTATGTAAATTGGAGGAGGATCATGGAAGGTCTTGAAGCCAGATAACAATACTCCTGTGATCTAGCGATCACAGAGCAGAAATTGCAGTCACTGGATATCAATTGCAAAAACAATCAGCCTATTCAGTCCCTGGCCACAAGAAATGGACAGTATTTGGTGACTGGAGTACAGCATAAGGAAATAATCAGAAATCTGGGCAAAGAATTATGTACCAAGAAGTTCACGGAAGCATTATTTAAAATCACAAAACAAGCAAATACAAGTTGGACTCAAACCAAATGGCCCCAAATAGGAAATTGATTAAATAAGGTAGGCTATTAAACAGACATTGAATATTATGTTTTCAGAATACATTTAATTAAATGGAAAAATGCATACAATATAGTGTAAAGTTAAAAAACATACACAACCATCTGGATAGTATGTTTTAAATCTATGTCAATAGTGCTATGTTGAAAATAAGCTGAGACTTGTGAAAAACACTTAGGATGATATAAGGTACCTTTCCATCGTATCTGAAGCAATGAGAAAAGACAGGATAGGAAGATTGCTTGAGGAAGAGAGCAATTTGCTAATAGACAATAGAATTCTTTTCTAGCAAGGAAATGACTTTCAAGTTCTAAAAAGAGAATATATGACTAAAATTTGTAAATTTAAACCCATAATACTGAGATAGGGTACCCTGCCCAAGGACAAAAGCCACATCACATATTATGATATCTATAAAACCTGGCAGACCTATATATATAGCAGTATCTCAATTAGAGTGGTGCCAAATGAATGTAAGCAGTAAATACACACTAAGAATAAGGGCACTGAAAGGATTCAGTAACTTCTCAAGTTACTAAAGAAATTTAGAGGTATGACCTCAAAGTACTTGAAGATAAATTTAGATCAATTAATGAATCTTGAGTGGTTTCTAAATAGTACATAGAGAGTTTTCCCTTCTTCCCTGGGATCACCTAATCTGAAAAGGAAGATTTATACATTGAATGAATCTGATTCTATTTGCAAAAGAGTTTTTATCAAATTTCTATATAGATGACTTGTGGGAAAGTACTGTGATCCTTAATGACAAAATGATTTCATTAACCTTTTATCAATGTGTTCCAACACAACTTAGTGAGAAGCAATTACATATTTATGCCTTAGCCTGTGCTGATTTTATTTTATTATTTGGTAAAAGAAAATTAAAAACAAACCAAAACAAGTAATCACTGGGGTCCCTACACAGGGAAACGAAAGTGATAAAGTCATTATCTGCACAGTGAGAAGCGTAATCTATCAGCTCTAGGCTAATCACACTGAAAACTCAGGGTGGCCCCAATACAATAACATGCCTGAGTGAAATGGTTCCAGCAAAGGCAATGGGGACTTTTAAAAGTAAAAGTGAGAGTAGAAGTATAAAGAGGTGAGCAGGGGTGCAGCTGACTGACCTAGTCAGAAGACTGGTACTGGAGACAGCACTGGTTACGCCAAGGTTTTGGATTTGGAGTACTGAATGTAGATGGAGTTGTTTCCTGACTACAAAGGAAGGTTGCAAGAGCAAGATAATAATTAATTCAAACCATGTGGTGATGTTACAGAACTGCCTCTTGGGAGAAAGGTACATTTGAGAGCCCTGTATTGGGTGGTAACTGAAAGGAAGAAGCAGAAAGCCTCAATATCTTCTGCAGCTGATATTCAGAATAACATCAGGGGATAGTCCTTTCCAGAGGTCTACATCTTTGCAAAAAACTGAGAGAGTTCATCAGTTCTGAATGCAGTCCACGAGCTCTGCCTGTGTCCTTGCGTCCTACCCTCCACCCGGTGCCAAAGCCCATCAGTGAGGACGCACTTTCTTTCCTAAAGCTAAATTGTAAAGTTTCAATTTCATGTGTTCCCTAATGAATTGAAAGGTGTGTTGTGGAAATATTTCTATAATACATAGAAAAAATAAATGTTAGATTTGGCATTTAGATATGTACCCTTGAATGACCTAAGAATTTTACTGGTATAGAATAAATCTTCCTTGGGCAAAGGAAATGGGGTCACTGTATTCATTTAACAATATTAAATCATAGACATGAAGTAAATATAGACCATGAAGTGACTTGGAGGTAATTTTGGTTTCCTTTTCAGAAAAGGGGATACGAAAGACTTTTTAAAAAACAATAACCATCAAATAATGTAATGCCAAACATTCTGAAAATATTGAGTGTTTCAAGTCATATATTATGTCTACTACATCTTAGGAAAGATAATCAGTCAATATCACAATCTTAAACATAAACTTGTGGAGTGCTAAATCCTCTCCTGAAATAAACTTCAAAACCCCCAAAGATGATTGTCTATAATAAACAAGACAAAGTAGTTTACTTATGGCCCAAAGTGAAACTTTGAAGTTTACTTTTCAAAGGCACATTTGGGAAGGAATTCTCAAGAAGAATGTTATTTATGGAATGAAAGGAAATTTTAAATCCTTTTCAATTTTATTATTCAATCTGCCTTAAAATATTTTAATGCTTTCTTTCATATGGTATGATTCATATCAGCCATTTACCAGACATAGCAACAACAAAAATCACTTTAAAATTACCAGTTCAAGCATTCTATAGTCCCACAATCTATGTCTGTATCAAGATTGCCACATTTATTTTAAGGATGCCATTGCTTTCTACAATGCAGAGGAGAGGAAATCTGCCTTAAGAAGTTGTAATACAATGTTTTTGCTAACCCAGAACTTTAACTTCATAATTATTAGAAGGACTTCTAAATTTTTACTTTGATTAATATATATTAATGGAGTTAGGTGTGATGTTACAATACATACAGACAGAGCGCATTAAGGAAATCTAACCTCCCTTTATCAATCTTTCTTCTGTATTTCCAGATTCTAGTAATCTCTTTTACATTTGAAGGATTTTGTTTTATTTTCTATATATGGTAGAGTACATAAAGTTATTGTTTTTCAGTGCCTGGCATGTTTCACTTACATATTGTCCTCCAGTTCCATTTATCTTACTATAAGTGGCAGCATTTCATTCTTCTTTTCTGCTGAAAAGTAATCCATTGCACGAGCATACCACATTCTAGTTATCCATTTTTCTATTGATGGGTACCTAGTTTGAGTCTGTATGCTAGCTATTGTGAATAGTACCACAATAAGCAGGAATATGCTGTTATCTCTTGGGTAAACCAATTTCATTTCTTTTGGCTATATACCCAGGAGTGGGTCCAGTGGGATCACATGATAAATCTAGTTTTAGATTTTTGAGGATTCTTCACAAAGTTCTCCAAAATGGCTGTACTAATTTACATTTCCACTGACAGTATAGGAGCTTTTGCTCCATGTCCTCACCACATTTTTATTTATAATAACCATTCTAACTGGATGAAATGATATCTCATTATAGCTTTGATTTGCTTTTTTTCTGATTATTACTGACACTGAGCACGTTTCATATATAGTTGGGCATTGATATTTCTTGAGAAATACCTAGTGAGATTATTCATCCAAATGACTTGAATGGGATTTTTAAATGCACATTTTAATTTTATATCACTTGAGCCCATATAAAAATGAAAATGTAAACAAAATGAATTGGTCAAGGTATTCCTAAAGCTTATCTACATCTCAAATTCAGATCTTCCAAATGTTTTTAAATCAAAGTTATGAATGATCATGTTTTACTACACAAACTCTTTTCCACGCAGCCAAGGTGTCAGAAACACACCACTGTCTGGAATTTCATTCGAAGTTGCTGACACTGTCTGCGCAGGAGAAGGCAGTCTTGCCCACACCAAGACCACCAAAGACACACACTGGTTCCAAAGGCAGTAAAATGTATAAACAGAAAGAAAGTAAGTATATCTTGGAATCTTCAAAACATGATGTCTCTGAAGTGCCAGGACATGCTGGACGTGGTTGTGCATACCTATAATCCTGGCACTAGGGAGAGTGGAAGAGGGTCAGGAGTTCAAGACCAGCCTGGGCTACATAGTAAGTTCAAGGCCAGTATGAATCACATAACAATACCCTTTCTAAATAAATAAATAAATAGTAACAGGAGCCAGGACGTACTTTAATGAAATATGGGCTATGGGTCTACTTTCTTATAGTGAATTTGTTACATTGAATTTCTTTTTTTTATTTTTTATTTAAGAGAAAATGGACACAGAGAAGAGAAACAAAAAGCAAAAGAGACAAACAAACAACAACAAATCCAATACGATGACATTATAGGTTTACAAAATGAGATGATTGGAATTTGACAGTGGTTGTAACATTGTATATGGTTACCTTCAAAGGGGTTGCTCAGATTGACAGATACATTGTATTACTGTATATTGCTTCCATTGTTTTATTTTTTATTGGTTTTATTCTGTACCTTTTTGTTTGATTATAATAGGCTCAATGGTATGGGCAGTTATTTTGAAGATAACAAGTGGTATTGTAAGAGGAAAGGAGGAAAGAAGGAAGGAAAAAGAAAAAAGACATAGATTTATATGTGGGTATACATAAGATGGTTAAAATGACTATACTACTAAATGCATTAACTATGGAGAGAGAAGAGTTGATACTCATATGATTAGATCAGTTTTACACACTGAATTTCTTACAATGAAATTCTTATAGTGAATTTCTTCATTATTCATCTGAGCTTCAAAATGGAATTGAAATTGTTACCTCTACTTTAAAAGTTAGCTAAGACCTTTGAAAGAGAAAACTGTGGCCTTTCTACTACTTTGCTGCTATAACGATAGTAAGAGCAACTCCATCAAAAAGGGACCAGCATAGACATCTTCATCTGCAGCAGCAAAACTAGCAAAAAAAAATTTTTGCAGACATTTGTAAAAGGTCATTAGTTTTACGTAACACTGCACTCCTTACTTTCACATTCGCAATTTAAAAAACTAAAGAAGATATTATTTCTCAGTTTATAAGTATATCTAGAAGAGATGACCTGTTTTTGAGAAAATGTTTTCTTATTTCAAGTTTATAGACTGTTTCTGGAAATTAGGTTCAAACTTTCTAAGGATGTAAACAGAGTCAAGCACATAACTGCAAAGTAAACATTCCAGGAGCCAGACTCCCAGTATGATATATACTATATGATAAAGGTATTCCCAAGCTTAGTTTTGGAAGCATAAACATAAACCAGAGAAAAATCAGCTAAGAGATGAATCTAAACAAAAACTTTGCTTGAGTATATTACCTACATTGAATTTATTTATTCGTTTGCTTATTTATTCATTGTTTTAACAGCAGTAATAACTAAGACAAACTTCGAGGTCTTTTTTTATTTCCCAAAAAATTCCACAAAGCAGAAAGCACAAAAATAGCCAAATAACTTCTTGAACTTTCACGTAATATGTTTTTAAATGTTAAATTCTGACCAATGTGCCACTGAGAAAATCATATACACTTGTAATTGAATTTTGAGGAAGGCAGATTTAGAAAAATAGAAAGCAAATGATGTTCTTTACTGCATACTTTTGCAAGTGTTGTTATTTCTTTAAGACATCTCAATATTAATAATCTTCAGTTAGGAGTAAGAAAAACAATCTGAAATGAATCAAACAAAAAATAAAAATAAGTTGTAGTAACTTCATAAAACTACATTAAATGTATTTCAAATAGGAAATAGCTAGAGATGATAGTCAAATGTTTTTTTTTGTTTGTTTGTTGCTTTTTGTAATATAGGGATTAAATCCAGGGCCTTTATACTGAACTACATCCCCAGACCTTTTGTTCATAAACTTGAAAAAATCTTTTTTGAATTAGAGTCTACCTAAGTCACTAAGTTACTCAGCCTGGGCTTAAAATTGTGATCCTATTGCCTCTACCTTCCAGAGTGGTAGGACTAGGGGCACGAGCCACTGTACCCGTAACAGTCAAAATATTTAACGACTGCTGGCCATAGGCACCAAGCAGTCAGAATGGCCAGTACTGTCTATAGCCAGATAACCTCACAAGTGCTATTAACTGCATACCAACCATGCAGTCAGAGCATGATGTGCTCCACCAAGTTTGTCTCATCCTACTACATAAAGGACATAAATCAGGAAAAGGGTGTAGCTCTCAGTGGTAGAGCTTTCCTGGCATGTTTGAGGTCCTAAGTTTGACCACAAGCCACAAAAATGAAGAAATAAATATATGAAGCATGTAATTTATTGATTATTTGTTTGTTTTCTTGCTAGAAGTATCTCCCTCCTTGGACTCATCAATTAATGGGGAAAGGGGACTGATTACCTTTATTTAGGAAAAGTTGTCTACTTTTCTCATTAATGGGCTGAAGGATGACTGGGATATGGGTCCCAGTTATTTGAATTCATTGAAATGACAGAAGAATCTGACACAGGGAGAAAAAGAAATGCAGAGAAACAACAAATATCAACAAGGCAGAAGGATGGCCAATGAAGAATTCCTAGTAGACATCTGGGCCAGAAGCTTTAAGAAAATACTCTTGTAATTTAAGTGACATTTTTGTCCTTTCTGAATTTAAATCCTTTATGTGAACCTTCAAACCCAAGGCACTAACTCACATAACTTTGTTGTAATATAGCCCTGGGGAACCAGAAAACCATATCTGAGTCCTGTACTTAAAAAGAAGCAGGACAGAAAAAGGACAAAAATCTAAAGAAAATACCAAATAGGAATTGAGAAATTTTAGATTCAGGAATTTAGATCAGACTGGAAATCATTCCACTGTAAACTAAGAATCAGCATAAATATAGGGCAGAGCATAATGCTTCTCACAACAGTTAAGTTTTCATCTATTACATCTGGATATACTTCCCCCATAAAGAATAAACATAATGCTAGAAAGCTGAAATACTTGGAAAACCTTCCTTGTATGATAACACTTGTTGTTAAGTGTTTTATTTCTCAGTATCAAAAGATCTGAAAAGCTAGATACTACAGAGTATGTATGGATTTATGGCTTACCTGTTGCTTTTTCTTATTTCTATATTTTTTAGTAATGTAGAATCTTAAATTGCTCAAATCTTTGATTGTTTATACCATATTGCATCATTGTAAAATACTAAATATTTTTATTAAATAAAACCCAAAAACCTTCTTTCTCATCCTAAATGTCAGAGCCCAGTAGTGTTAGTCTCCCTTAAATGCATGGACAGGCTGTCAGGTATGTATGGGCCATTTGGATAGAAATACAGAAAAAAGAAACATTCTTGATGTCAGTTAAATATAATCACCATAATTGAAACTGGGGCTGATTTTTTTCATAAATGTTTGTATAGAAAATGGCTTGGAAATGGGCCAACTCTCTAAGGCCCACCTGTACCAAATCAGAGCCAAGGAATGGGTCTAGTGGTAGGAACGACGGCATGCAGATACAAATTGTATTTACTTCTTGAGATTCTATTCTATGTCTAAACACCTGACATAAAAATTTCTAGAATATTGCTAGGTAGGATATTTGAGTGAAGCAAGTCAGTTAAACAAAATAAAGATTGAAAAATATTATGAATCTCCTCATCAGATAATGATCTTTTGTTTTTGTGAAGTGTAATGTCTATGGATAAAATAGCCCAAAAAAACAAGAATTAGATAAAGTAAAGAGCAGATAGTAAGTCCAACAAAGTTGAAAAATAGAAGCCCCAAGAATTACGTCAATCATTGCTCTTTCAGAATACAGATTATAAATATTCTTGAGACATAAAACAAAATATGCTTCAGTCCCCCAGTGCTAATTAGTATCTGGAGATCCATGAAAAGTGAAGTAGACTTGTTGGGAGGCACTCAACTTTCAATGGCTTCATTATTCCCTTTTGCTAACCCTAAAACGATTAAATTTAGCAAAAACATGACTGATAGAAGCTATTGTATCTAATTCACATATATGCAAAAGCACTATGATAAGCACATATGCAAAATTTTGGATAAGGTTACAAAGGATAGCAATGAGCCAGAATAGGAAACTAACCTGGATGCCTAATTGGAAGGGAAAAAGCACAGCGTGCATTTCAAACCAAGGTCATTGGTCTGAGCTGCCTTTTATTTCTATAGATTCCTGCTTATCACAGTGAAAAGAGCCCTTGAACAATTTGTATTTCTGTTTTTAAATGAGTACTCCTTGCGATATGTGTTCACCTCTGATTATTTGATTGTCATTTTTGGGAGATTTGCGATATGGTTATGTAGCTGTTTATCTAGATAGCTCCCTAAAGGCTTATGGGATCATAGACAGGTAGGGTTTTTGGTAGGTGATTGAATTATGGGGGCTTAGTGCCAGCTTGTTAGAAGGTGGAATCTGGTCAAGAGAGAAGTTCACCTTTTAGTTGGGTGTCAGGTATGGTGTCTCAGCAACAAGGAAAGTGACTTAAGAAAACTGCTAAACATGAAATTCTTTGTTTTTTCAAAACTTTACCAGGTAGGATCTTTGAAAAAATGACATGACCTACTTACCAACAGCTGAAGATAGCAACTGGGATATGACCAGTGGCCATGACAACATAGTAGTTAAGAAAATCAGAGTCCCAGGGCCAAAACGCAGAGGCTCAAATTTCTCTTCTTTATCAGCTGCATGAGAGTGTGTAAAAAAAAGAAAAAAAAAGGCACAATCTCTCACATCCAGTTGTTGTTGAGCTTTAGAAGACATTATAATAATCACAAATACAGAACAATGCTGGAAATACAGGTGATGCTTAGTAAATATGATATTTTATTATCTCAGGGAGCATCTCTGGCACGAAGACAATAGAAGCACATTGACACCAATGAAATCTTCCCAGTATTGACAGGGGTTACACAGTGCCGAGTAACACAGGTCTGCAGGAGTTTCTTAAGAAAGGAAAGATCTCAAAATAATGTGGAGACTTAGTGGACATGAAGAATCTTGCTTTTCCCATCTCCTCAAAGGAAGATTTGTGCAATTGTTATAGAGTTGGAAATATGAGCATGACTGAAAATTCATAAAATGGGAAAGCATTTATTTGCAAAGGGAGGATACTTGCTTCTATAACTCACTCATTAGACCTATTTATTTTTGACCCACCTTCATTATCTTGCTTACGGATGACAGGATACTAGAGAGAAAAACATGTTTACTCTCGGGTTCCACTGACTGATATGAGGTTATTAATTCCATTGTGTCATCATACTTGGATCTCATAGGTAAACTTGACGTTCGTGGTCCTTTTCCACTCTCTTATACAGAAGCCATCAGAAATGGGATTTTGAAGGAAATTTCTGCAAATACAGCGATTCCCTGAGGCCTTGAATATAGAGGAAATGAACTTGGTACCTAAAAATTATTTATTTAATAGCAGTTGAGGACATTTATATGCATTCTGAGAAATTAATATTCAAAACAGGATTTATCATATAATCTGACCAAATTAAAGAGCTTGTCTATACTATAGAAAATAATTACCATAGCAAAGATGACATTTTATATGTGAGAGTGTTTAACTTGGCACGCTGAGGAGCAGATAAGTGTCTAAGTATTGCTGAGTAGACTGAATGCAGCAGTAGTAAAGGAAAAAGAGAGGGAGAGAAAATAGGAGAGGTAAAGAAAACAGGAAAAAAAGATTAAAAGATGGACATTTGAAAACTACAACCTGATGAGATCAGCAAGATGATATCACAGAAGTAAAGGACTGACTTCACATTTGACCCTCAGGCAGCCACTTCTTAACCTTATTTTCAAACTCTCCTTGGTCTGAATCATCCTTTCCATGCATTTCTGGCAGTAATTTACTAAATATATACATCAGTCAGAGTTTATGACTGAAAGACACTTTATGTGACACGCCTAGCTAATGTGAAACCAGCTGATTTATGTAGAGTCATGCGTCTCTTGGCGAAGGGGACACATAATAAGAAGTGTGTTGTGAAGCAACTTCATCATTGCACAGTCATCCCCGAGTGGACTTACACAAACTAAGAGAAGGCTATGACCTCACTAGGTGACATAACCTTATGGAACCACTGCCATCTCTGCAGTCTGTCATTGACTGAAATGTCATTCTGCAGCATATGAGTGTATACACAGCTATCATGCATGCACTGACAACTCAAAAATAATTTATTTTGGACACTTATCAGCAAACTTCTTAAAATAATAAAAAATAATGTTTCCAAGCACCTGCCTGGCAAGCACAAGGTCATGAGTTTGAGCCTTGCTACCAAAATAACAATAAAATAATAATAATAATAATAATAATAATAATAATGTTCCCATAAGTCTCCAAAGTTTAAAAAATACTTAAAATGAAAAATATTTAGCTTAGAGAAGCTAAAGTTAAACCTATCAAGAAATATTAAAACAGGGCCTTTTTAGATTTATACTAGTGTATGAATCATCAATAGTTTGATTTTGCTTTCTTCCTTGTTTTGTTGTACTGATTAGAATCTATGATATTGAATAGACATGGTGATATCAGACAACTTTCACTCATTCCTAATCTCAGGGAGGAAAATATTCAGTTTTTCATTATTATGCATAATATTAATTGTAGGTGGTTTGTAACTCTTTATCAGGCTAAGAAAGTTCTCACTCCTAGTTCTCTGAAAAGATTTTAATCATGAATAGATACTAGAATTCATTAGATGATTTTTCTGCACATATTGAACTGATTTTGGTGTATTAAACTGATAGATTTTCAAATGTTAAACCAATCTTGTAGCTGGGTTAACCTTGAAAAAAATATATATATATAGTATTTAACTTTCTAAAATTTTGTCAAGAATCTTTTGCATCTATGTTTATCATGGATACTATTCCATAGTTTTCTTTTTATTGAATGTCTTGTCTGATTTTGGTATCGCAGTAATGCTGACCTCAGAACAGATTGGATGTCTGCCCTCTTCAGGTTTTGAAAGAATTTGCATAAAATTATGGTTAGTAGAATTCACCATTGAAGCTATCTTGGCACATTGTTTTCTTTGTGGGAAGGTTTTTAGGTACAAAGTCCATTCCTTTAATAGATTTAATAGACAAGAACTATTCAGGTTATTTATTTATTCTTTCATGGGTTTGTATTTTTCAAGTAATTTGTTGGCATTATTTATCACAAACATCATTGTTAAATTATATGTAATACCCCCTAGTAGCTTCCTAAATATCTGCATAAGATGTGGTGATGGTGGTTCTGTCATTTGTGGTAGTGCCAAAATGTGTTATCTCACTTTTATTCCTGGGTACTCTTGTCAGAATTTTATCAATTTTACTGAAAGCGTGAAATAGTCAATGTTCGGTTTTTTAATTTTCCATTATTTTTATGTTTTTATTTCATGAATTTCTACTGTTATTTTTTTCCTTTTGTTAACTTTGGAGTTAATTTTCCCCTTTAGTAGTTTGTTAAGGTTAAATTTTAAGTCTTTGGTGATATTTCTTCTTTCCTAAAAATATATTTGTATATTTTCTATGACCTTCTCTTTATTTATTATTGGTTATAAAATGATCATGTTTTAGTTTCACTCAGTCAAAAATACTTTATAATTGTCCATTTTATTTCTTATATGGCCCATGGCTTAAAGTATGCTTTTCAGTTTTTAAATATTAAAGATTTACCTTGATAATTTTCTATTTTTTTCTAATTTAATTCCTCTGTTTCCAGAGAACATAGTGTGATTTAAATCTTTTTAAAACATTTTATCTCTCAGCATATTATATATCTTAAGCAATACTCTTTGTATACCACAGAATACTATGTTTCTGTTGTTGTTGGCTAGAGGTTGGTATAAATACCAATTAGGTCAGTTGGTTGTTGTTCAAAACTAAAATCTTCCAAACATTTTTCTTTACAATAGGTTCTGAGAGAAACCACTGAAAACCCCAACTGTAACCATGGATTTATCTATTTTCCCTTACTGTTCTTTCAGTTTTTGCTTCGTGTATTTGAAAGTTGTTCATTGGGTATATCAATATTTAGAATTGTTGGGTCCCAATAGTACTTGCCTTAACAAGTACCTAAGTATGTGGAAGTGGCTTCAGAACTGACTCATGGGTAAGTCCTGGAGTTCTGAGGTATATGCCAAAAATATGGGCTCTAAATGTGAATCTAGGGAGGGTTCACGAAGAAAAGGAAACCTATAGAGAGAATCTCCATCTTCACAGAGAATACAAAAACTATCATGAAGAGAATATTGGTAGAAATATGGAAATAAAGGTCTTTCTGGTATGAAAACTGGAGAAAAAGAAATCCTTGCTATAAATTTATGAAGAACTTGGGTAAGTTGTATTCATGCCCAATGATTCAGGGAAAGCAGAACTTGTAAACATTAAAATTATTTAGCTGAGGAGATTTCTAAGCAAAGTGGTGCTTAGAAATGGTGGCTTGGTTCCTCCTCTTTTAAAATAAAATGAAAGAGGAGAAAGATAAATTGAAATTAGAATTATTAAGCAGAAAGGAGTCAGAGCTCAGAGATCTGGAAAATTCTCAGTATATCCATATTGAGAGAGACAGAGACAGAGAGACAGAGAGAGATCTATTTCAAAGAAAACTGTCACAAGAAAAAGTGTCATGAGCCTAGTCATCAATTTCACTGGAGGCTAAGAACGGATAGAGTTATACTTGAAATATATTGCCAGTTTGAATTAAAGGTGACAGAAAAAGTGGGACACAATGAAAGTTATCACACTTTTGAATTTTATAAAATAAGACCATATAGTTATTCAGCTGTGAGTATGTTTCACACTATTAGAAGAAGGAAGGACAACAAAGGTGATTTAAGGACCACTGGGGAGTCTTCTCTCAAGACTGGCCCACAGTGTGCAAGCCCAGAGAATATGGCTGCCTCAACACTGCCTTCAAAGGATGAACTGCAGAGTCATGGCACCAGCTACCTACAGGGAAATGTCGTGCTATGGGGTGTGTCACCTACCTAGTGGTCATGGCAGACAGACCATGAACAAAAAACACTGCTATTTCTGCTTAATATCAAATGAGATTTCCCTTAGATTTTTGACTTACTTGAGCCTATTGTCCCTTCATTCTTTCTTATTTGTCCTTCTTGGAATAGAAATATCTATAATAAACATGTCCCACCATGTATTTTGGAAGTACATAACTTAACTGATTTCACAGATGTGTACTAAAGGGGAATTTTGTTTCAAGATGAACTGTACCAAAAGCATCACCCATATCTGTTTAGATGGTATTTAGATAAGATAAAATCTCCCCCAAAGCCTCATGACTTCAGCTATTCATACAACTGAATGTGCTCTTAGAATCAGGGTCTAGTTGGCGGAAGTGAATCACTTGAAGTGTGACCTGGAAGGATATATCTTTGTACCAGCTCCTCTCCTTTTCCCTGTGCTTCCTGGATGCCATGTGTTGAGCAGTTTTCCACTGCCATGCAAATCTACCATGTCAATTCTAGGTTAGAACCTATTAACCATAGACTGAATCCATTGAAACCATAAGCTGAAATAAGTCTGTCCTTTAAATTACAGATCTCCAGTATTTAGTTCCAGCAATGGGGAAGTGACTAACACAATCTGAGACTTAGATTTTTTAGCTGATGCCAAAATCAGTTAAAACTTTGGAAGATATTTGAATGAAATATTTTATGTATTTGCCAAGAATATAAAATTTAGGGGGCCAGGAGTGGAATGTTATGGACTGAATATTTGTTTCTCCTCTTTTTTTTGTTTTTGTTTTTTTTTTTTTTTTTTTAGCAGCACCGGGGATTGAACTCACAACCTTGTGCCTGTCAGACAGGCGCTTAAGTCACTGAGCCAATCTCCCAGCCCTAGCTTTTTGAGGCAGGGTCGCACTGTGTAGCTCAGGCCGGCCTTGCACTCCCGTTGTAGCCCAAGCTGGCCTCGAACTCACAATGCTCCTCCTACCTCAGCCTCCCGAGTGCTGGGATTAAAGGCGTGCACCACCAAGCCTGGCTTGTTTCTCCTCTTAATTCATGGACTGAATTAATCCCCATGTGTTGGAATTAAGTAATTAGGTGTAGATGACATTATGAGATAGAAACCCCATGATGAGATTAGTATCTTTACAGAGTAGAAGGACAATCCAGATAATCCTGTGTCATCCATGTGAGGATACGACTATACAAGCCAGAAACTGGACCTGAATCACACAGCATCTTGATCTTCCAAGCCTATATAACTGAGAAATAACTTTCTGTTGTTTACACTGTCCATTATATGTTTTTATTTTGCCATAGTAATCCAAGAAGACTAATACATAGAAGTATAGCATTTCCTATAACTTAAGAAACAGTGAGATCAGAGCTTGTTACAGAAGATGTAGTCTTCTCTAGCATTAAGCACAGTCCCTAAATAGACAGTCAGGCAACTTGTCATCTTGAAAAATGTGGACAAAAAATAAATCTCATAGGAAGGAAGACAAGCAAATGTTTTATGGCTAGGTAGAAATCTGATATTAATAAAGTACTTACTATGTGCTGAAATACAGAGACAATGAATGATTGTCCTGGGCTTTAGAGGATTCTGTAGGTAGAAAGAAGTAAGAAGAGGTATTCTAGGGAGGAGGAATTGTACTAAAAGGAGCATAAAATGGAAAGCATGCGTTGCGTCAGGACAGTGTACAAACCAAATTGCTTGTAACAGTACATTCATGTAGAGAACTGCAAGAGACAATGTATTACAGAGTCATTTGTTTAGTATTGTAGACAGTTCAATAGGCTACTACATTTGAACATTATTACAAAATCATTAAAAAGTATTCAAGAGAATATAGATATTATATGAAACCTGTGTATTCTGTTGCGCTTTTTTTTTTTTTTAATTACTGTTCCTCAAAGCTATACCAATTACTACAGGCTAAGCCACACAGCAGTTTACAACCTCAGTATCATGGTAATTTTGACTTCTCCAGATCTGGGTCCAGCATGGACAGCTGGTTTACATAAAACCTATAGCCTCCACCACCAAGCAAACCCATGACCCAGTGCACTAATAATATGCCTGAGACAATCGCATAGTC
>RJWM01005668.1:0-90441 GCA_004363535.1 Dasyprocta punctata
GGGCTGCATTTTATAATAGAATAGCATAGATTAAGCAGTGTAAAAAGCAAAAATTTATTTCTCATAGTTCTGGAGGATAAGAAATCTCTGATCAGGTTACCAGCATGGTTAGGTTCTTGTGAGGATCCTCCTCTTCCCTTCTAAGACAATTGTTTCCTTACTGCATTGTCACTTGGTGGAGAGCTAGTACTCTAATCTCTTCATCTTTTCAAGGCACTAAGCCCATCACTGGGTCCCCACATGGATGACCTTATAGAATCTTAACTACACCCCAAAGCACCACCTTTAATAATATATTTGCCTCTAACACACAAGTTTTGGAAAAACACATTCAGTTAATAGTAACATTTAATGCATGAATTTTGGAGAAATACATTCAGTCCATAGAAGTATCCAAGACATTTGAAAGTAGCTTCCAGGTACTTTGTCATTGAATGACATTAGGAATTGGAACTCAGGGATCATGCTGAGGTCAGGGAAGAATAGATGAATGCCAGCACAAAATGACTTGAAAATTTATGGTGGTCATGGGGACGCAAGCTCTGAAAACCCAGTCTAAGAAGCTAGATTAACAAGGACGAATTCACAAACATAAACACATTTTCATGTACATGTAAGTAGGCATGAGACACCATGTGTTGTGAGAGACTATAGTAGGTGTCTGACAGGATTCTTTGATATCTTCTTACAATCTTTTCTTGATTCTGACTTGAGTTTATTTCTACTCAAGTACTCTCAAGACTAACTTTGATCCCAAAGAGCCAAGTCCTGTAAATTTCAAATACACTAAAAAGTCACTTAAAATTAGAAAATAATTACTCTACATAAAAATAGGCTCATGCCTGTGAATGGCTGTGGTTACTTGAAGTAACCCAATGAAATTATTATTAATAGCAGGTCCCTGCTTTGAAATATTAAACAATTTAAGTCTTAAACCTGCATAGTGACATATTCCTGCGATTCCAGCAATCCAGGAGGCTCCCTTGGTGGAGAGACAGAAGAATCCCAGTTCAAGCCCAACCTGAGCAATTTAGTGAGTTTGCAATACCATGTCCCAAAATAAAAAGTAAGAGCAGGGCTAAGGATTTATCACAATATGAAAATCCTTAGTTTTATCCCCAGTAAACTACCACTCTAATAAAAACAGAAAAGAAAAGAGAGATTTAGGCATTGCACACAGCATTCAATGGAAAGTGAAAGTTCACATTTACCCTAGTGATTGAAAGCTGCTTGCTCACACAAGAGCTAAACACCTCTTTCCCACACATTTGTACAGTATGGCTGCTTTCAAAATATTTTCAGCAAGTAGGGAAACATGAATTTCTATTCAGTCTATCACAGCTCCTTCCTTCAATAATAAAATTAATAGTGATATAATAAAACTACAGTAGCAAATGTCATTTATTATTGAGGTCCAACTGAGTGGCAGGTCCTGAAAATGAGGAATGCCATTAATACATAAAAAAATTATCTGATAGGTACTATTCCAGGTCCCATTTTCCAGAGGAACAGACAGATTAGGAAATTTAAAATAATAACTTATAAACACAAACATAGACATGTGATTGAGCTAGAAGATTAACCTATGACTATAATTGCAAACCCTATGTGGTTCTAACTCACTAATACCATTGTGCTGTTGTAACAATCCACATCAGTATCCTTCTATGATTTTATTGAAATTATATTCATGAATGAAAATGAAGGAATCATTCAATTATCTTCAAACAACAAATATTCATAATAAATCTGGGAAACACAGAATTTAGAAAGACTGAAGTATTTGGTCTCACTCCATATCTTTTTGGACAGGAAGCACCAAATGAACGGAAAGTATAAATTAAGTTTGCTTTCTGATTTTGAATACAATTTTCTGTTTTTTTTTTTATGGAATAGTTACTACTAGTGTACATTGTATGATCACATAGACTGAAAACTAATAAAGACATGAGGATAGCTTGAAAGGAAGAGAAACAGAACTCTTGTTTCAAATACACTCCATGACCTTGAATGTGCCTAATAATCTTTGTGAGTCTCAGTTCTTTCAGTATAAACCAAAGATAATTAATTTTAGTAGTCTTGCTTATGTTTTATGAAGATTAATGGGATAATCACATTTGGAGCACATTCTGTAATTCTTTTATGACAAATACATGAAAAATGTTGGGCATGATACTGAGATTAAGAAGGAAGTCTGTTTTCATCATACACAGTATCTAGTCAGCTGCTACCAGGGTAGGAAATAAACCTTTTCTTTATAAACCACACAGATCAGAGAGAACATCAAAAAACGACAATGCACAATGTTTGTGAGATGATTGGATGAGAGTGTAGTAGCTTGGGTAACAGAATCATTTCTACAAAGTGCCTCTATTCTAATTCTGGCTGTCCTACTATCTAATGATCTAACCCAGAGAAATGTATTTAGCTTCCTCAGCCAGACATACAATGAGAATTGTAATACCCTCTACCTCACATAATATGTACGCAAATTTATCTAGCACCTACTTATTTTATATTGTCAGATATGTTGGGTGACAGGGATACAAAGAGGAATACAAAAAAATACCTATTCCAGAGAAGCCTACAAGTATGTTAAAAATGTACAGAAAATATAAAATGGAGAAATAAGCAAGATACTTGCAGATGATAACGAAGGCCTCAAGGGACTAGTGCAAGGTAACGGCATGAGAGAATCACTATGAGTAGGATATATAGCCAACATATGACCAGGGAGGGTTGAATGATACAAAGAGCAGTGATATGAGAACCTAAGTAGAGACTTCCCGACAAAGGAAACGTTAAGGTGAATTCTCTGAGGCAGGCAGAAATTTTGCGCGTTTGTAAAAAAACAAAAAGGCTAATGTGATTGGAACAGAGTAGTTGGAGGGAGATCATAGGAGCTGGGTCAGAGTGGTAGTATACAGGGCCTATTGGTATTCATATAAATCTTGTTTATTCTAAATCTTATGAGTAATCTTGGAAAGTTTTAACACAGAAATTAAGGTTTACAAAGATTCTGGATGTTGGGCTGAGAATAGATATAAGAGCTCAATAATGGAAAAAAAGAGAGACCATTGTAATTTAGGTGAACTAAGACAATGAACTGGACAGTGAAGGTAGAATATAGTTGTGTGATTTGCATTGTATTTTGAAGTTTTGATAGTTCATTCTTTAGTTCTGAAAGGAAGAAAAAGAACCAAAGGTAATGTGCTTAGATTCTTGTCTTGAGTATAGAAGATATGACAGTTAACTAAGCACAGTAATAGTTTACTGATATAATAACAGTGGGAAGCCAATTCAAACCTTAATCAAAAGCAGGTAAGAAGGAGGAAGGAAAATGGTGGATCAGAGGGACTGCATGGATTTCTTGCACAAAAAGAAGGACTAGAAAAGAAGAACAAATAGTTATTTTCTGTTCAGCTGGAATACTTTAGGGGCATGCTGGAATATAATGCAAGTAAAATGAAGAAATCACGGAAAAGTGGAGACTGGATGGTCTGTAAAGAAGAGATCAAAAATTTTTCATTGTCATCCCACTGGACAAGTCTGAACCTTGGAAAGCTCTCCACTATGGAAGAAAGATAAATAAGAGTCCCCAACAGCAAACGCCACCACCATGGGCACCTGAACATTTTGCTACTATGGAATTTGGCAGCCCTCCTGGGTCCCAAGGCCAGGTGGGGAGTTGTGGGGAAATGCATGCCTTTGCACTGCTCCAGAGAGGGGACCCAGATCATATGGAACCTGTGCCCATCAAGAGTACTACTTTAGGGTGCAACTTTGAGCCAAGTCACTGTGTCCTGCCTCTACTGCCATGTGCAAACTCCACTGGGCAGCTTGGGTGGTCCCACTTTTGCATGTCATGCAGAGACTGGCAGGTACCCACTGCCCAAGCTCTCCCCTGTCACACATTTATGTTGAAATGACTGTAGCCCCAGGTAGTCCTCAGAGACTAACAAGTGTGCTCCATGCCATAGAGGTGCCCTGCATGCACTGTGCGCAAGCTGCACCATGACTACTAGGCCACTTGCCACTGTGCAGGCCATGAAGACTGAACAGTGTCCTGCTGCTGTGATATGTGTGTTCTCCTATACCTGTCCTGACATGCTAAAGCAGCCCCAGCCTGTGTAGTTCAAGAAGACTAAGAGAAGTAGTCTGCTGCTGCTGTGCATGTGCACTGCCTTTACCTCTAGTGCCCAAACACGAGGTGCCCCAAGACCGTGACTGTACATGTCATACGTGCCTGGGTCACTAGAGTGTTCTCTTCTCCAAGTGGCCTATGGTGATGAATGAGATCTCTGACTCCACAGTTTCAAGAACTGTACCTAAAGCCATTGACCACAGCTGAAAAAGCTACTGAGAGATACACAGTGGGGCTCAACTAGCACCCAAACCAATAAAACCTAGTAAGTCACCATCTTCAGACACATCTTTGTCTTTCACCACAAAAAACCACCACAATTGTAAAATTGAAAGGGATGACTAATACAGAGAACTGACACAGGGACACAAGAAGTATGAAAATACAAGCATGATGCCTCTAAAGGAACACAGTAACTATCAATAGACCTCCAAACGGAGTTTAACAAAATGCCTGAAAATAAATTCCAAAGAATGATTCTAAGAACATTCAATGAAACATAAGAGGACACTGACAATTCAATGAAATTAAGCAAACAATCATGATACAAATGAAAAGTTCAGCAAGGAAAAAGATATTTAAAAAGAATTAAATAGAAATATTTGAAATAAAATAACTAGTAAGAGAAATTAAAAAATACAGTGTAGAACCTCAAGACCTCAAATAACACATGCTGATAAAAAGAAGATAAAAAGTATGAGGAAGGCCTCTGAGACTCATGGTATGTCATTAAGAGTACAAATATTAGAATTTTTAAGTTAGAGATGACAGAAGGAAAAAGACATAGACAATGTACTGATGTAAACAACTGAAAACTTCTATTAGAAAAGGAATAGGTATCCTGGCCAAGGAGGCCCAAATGACCGAAAATAAATTTTGTTAAAAATGCTATTTCCATTGTATAATATAGCCCAAGTATTAAAGACAAAGAAAGAAATCTATAAACTGCAAGGATAAACACCGTTATTTTTTAAGAGAACTCAGACTGACAATAGATTTATTTGCAGACACTATATAGGCCAGAAGGGAATGGGAAAATATATGCAAAGTTCTGAAAGAAGGAAAAAATTGTCAATCAAAAATATTATACTCAGAAAAGCTATTATTCAGAAATGAAGGAAAAATAAAGATTTCCCAAGAAAAGTTAAGGAAATTTATCACAATCAGACTGACCTTACAAAAAACATGTAAGGGACTCCTACAGCTAGAAGTACAAGAAAAATAACCATTATCATGAAAACACATGATAACATAAATTCCACTATAAGACCTGAAACAGAAAAAGAAAAATTCAAATCTTATCAGTGTAGAAAACACTAAATCACAAGGGTAAACAATAAGAGGAAGAAACGAAATAAAAATATTTGGAACAATCAGAAAGTAAGTCTTCAAAATCAATAATTTTCGTGAATGTAGATAGATTAAATTCTCAACTAAAAGAAATAAACTGAACTGGTAAACAAAACTGGACACAATTCATGCTGTCCAGAGGAAACTCACTTCACCAATAAAGACTTACAAAGAGTAGAAGGCAATGGATGGAAAAAGAAAATATAACGCATACAACAGAAACTCTGAGTGAGAAGGAGTGTCTATACTTCCATCAGATAAAACAGACCCTTTGTCAGAAACTGTGGAAAGGGCAAAGGAGGTCATTATATAATAATCAAGTGATCAATTCAACAAGAAAACACAATTTTAAATCCACATGCACCCAATTCAGGAGCACCCAATACAGATAAAACATATCTTTAAATCAATAAAGAGAGACAACCCCCAATACAGTAGACTTCAACACCCAACTTTCATCAGTGGAAAGATCATTCAGATAAAAAAAATTCACAAATAAACATCAGCATAAAACTATAGCAGAGATTAAATAAACCAAACAGAACTGGAAAAAAAAAACAATTTTATTTTTCGGTATTGGGTATTGATCTTAGAACCTCACGTTTTCCAGGCAGAACAACTTTAAAAGTAATATGAAAGCATAAAAATCCTGAATAATCAAAGCAATCTTGAACAAAAAGAACAAGCTGAACACACAATACCTTATCTTAAGACACAGTAAGGGGCTACAGTAACCAAGACAGCATGTCACTTGCATAATAAACAACACACAGAACAGTGAAATAGAGTAGAAGTTCCCAGAAGAAACTTCTACATATTTGCAGCCAAATGATTTTTAACAAATGCACCAGAAACACGAATTGAAGAAAAGATGGTATAATATTTAAGCTTAATTGTCAATATGATTGACTTGAGACCTGTCTGGGGGGTTAAAAAAATCACACCTTTGAGTGTGCTTGAGTTGTAGTGGAGACTTGGCTTTGCTGTCCTTCCAGCCTGCCAAGAACTAAGCTTCTTTGCTCCATTATATCGCTTTTCCATGATGTTTCTCCCTTGTAGCTAACTAATGATGGTTTGAACCCTCTGAAACCATGAACTGAATTAAACCTCTTGGAGTTCCCCTATTATTAATAGTGGGACTGATCTCTGGTGACTCCTGCCACATGATGAAAGAAGACTCGTGACACAAGGAAAGGTCTGATGACCACTCTGTTTATTAAAGGGGTACTCTATCTTAAATACATAAAGAGAGCAAAGACATTCTAAAAAAGTCCAAAAGATAGTTTGAGAAAAGTACATGTTACACTTGAGTTGATAGCATTGGGAACTGGGATGATGAGTTTGAGTTGATAGGCTTGGGAATGCTTGAAAACAGCATAGAAAATGTGCCTGCCTCCTGCAGCTGCAAGGCGATGGCTTCCCTCCAAGTCATGCCTTACTTTGTCTACAGAGTCCTTAGCTGACCCTTCAGGAATGGCCACTTCTACAGCTTAGAAGCAAAGTGCGTCATACTTTTAGTGCCAACCCCCACCCACTCCTCTTTAAGTTATGGTGGTCAGACATACTTTACAAGTAATGAGAAATGTGACCAATACATATGGCTTCAGAAATAAATTCCACTAGATAAGTTGAATATAAATAAGAAGAAGCTAGATATGTTATGCTTATCTCTCACCCTCTACACAAATCAACTCGACATGGACCAAAGACGTAAATGTAAGTCTTGAAAACACGAAACTACCTGAAGAAAGCTTAGGCGAGATAATTCATAACATCAGCATAGGCAATGATTTTTGAATTAAGATCCCCAAAGCAAGGGCAACAGAAAACAGACAAATAGGATTATGTTAAGAAACTTGTGCATAGCAAAGAAAACAATCAATAAAGCAAAGAGAAAAATGAAAAAAAGGAGAAAATATTAGCACACTAATCATCCACATATTCTTAATATTTAAGGAACTAAAAAAATCAACAGCAAGGACAAAATATACCAAAAATTTTAAATTAAAAAAAGACAAATAATCTGAATAGATATTTCTCTGAAGAAGAAATAAAAACAGCCAAGCAGTATTTGGAAAAATACTCACTATTGCTAGCCAATAAGGAAATGAGAAAGAAAAGCACAATGTTATTTCATTCCAGTGAGAATACTTATTATCAAAAGAGTAAAACATAGCAAATGCTGTCAAGTTTCAAGGAAAAGAGATTTATATAGAGAATTACGTAGAACAGCATAAGCATACCTAAAAAAAGAATAAATCTACCATATGATTCAATTATCCCACTATTTGATATATACATGATAGAACTGTTATATCAAATATACATACCCACTCCCATGTTTATTGCAGCATTATTCACGTTAGTCAAGATAGACAATAAAACTAAGAGTTAACTTGTGGATGAAGAGATAAAGAAGTCTCTCTCTCTCTCTCTCTATATATATATATATATATTATATATATATATATCAATATTTCATTAAAGAAAATTAAGGCCACTGTGTTCTCTCTTGCGCTGTGCTCCACCATCACACTGCAGGATATACATACTTTTCTTCCTTTTACTTGACCTAAATCCATTCTGCTGAACCTGTTTTTTTTTTTTCTTTCCTACCTTTAATAATTGTAAAACTTTGCAACCCTTTGTGCTTGTCTTGATTAATTCTTCATTCAGAACAGAAAGAACCAGAAGCCACCTCTGGGGTACAGAAGAGTGCTTTGACCAGAACACGGAATACATACCTAGTTAATGAGAGGTTATGGGACTTCAGGTCCGTACATTCACAGAGCTGTTAATCATATGCCCAGCGAGAACTCCGGTAGTTAGGGGAAATATAGTGTGTGTGTGTGTGTGTGTGTGTGTATGGGGGGGAGTCATACAATATGTGAGGAAATAGAAGACAATAGGCCAACAAAACTATTAAATAAGCATTCAGGTAATACTGGTTTGTAACAAGTTGGTAAGGAGAGGAGAGATTTTTAAAAATAATTTTTTAACACTCAAATATATTGTATACCAGGATCATTGGGGTATACTCAAATATCTAATTCTATCAAACACTGTGAAATCAGTATTTTAGATAACTTTGTAAGGCAAAACTTAAAGTTGGACAGATTATCCTTACAGTTCTTTAGTAAACAAAAGGTAAAACGAGAGACGGAGTTCAGATTCTTTATCATCTTGGGCTGCTTTTTTGACTTTATGAAAGCATAAAAAGACACGTTTTTAAAAGACTTTATTTTTACAAATAAAAAATTTCCATTCTCCTGGGTTTAAATAAAAGCATATATTCTTTCAATACAAGTATATATTTTTTCAATAGGAAGCAGTTTCAGAATTGTCTGAGTTTTATTAGATTTTTTTTTTTTTTTAGTATGCTCATTTTGCTTAGTGTTTCAAATACAAAAGGCATCTGAGAGTCAGCTTTGGGGTATTATTTTCACTGTCTTGTAAGAATGCTGCCTTACAATAGTTTGGGCTGCCATTCTTCTGGTATACTGTTAGAAGCCTATAATAATGATAATAGCACCTTTCATTTATGCACCCTTCATGGTTTCATAAGTACTTTCACATATATTGTCTTATATAAGCTTTATAATAGCTCAATAAATGTATTCACTGATGCTTCTTTTATTCATAACTGTCATATCAATGTCATTCATACACATTTTGCTTGTTCATATGGTTGGTTAGTTGTGTAAACCTTTAATGAGACAAATAGATATGAAGAGAAGCTAAAGGATTAGTCATAATTCTGAATAATTGAGTTTCCTTTTAGAAATTGACTAAATCACTAAAAATGTGCTGTAGGTCTCATTAAGGACTAAAAAGTAATTATGAATTTAAATATATACTCTTTATAATCATCAGAGCTCCACAGAAAATGAACAGCATAGTGAATGAACACGCATTTTTAAATTGCAAGCTATTTTCAAGATATTATTTGTGAATTTGGAATAATAGCTATTTTACTATGACTAAAAAATCAATGAGAATGATATTTTAGCCATTTGTTTCTCATTAAATATAGAACCCACATTTGCCCTTCACTTAATAAAAATGATAATTATATTAAGCAAATGACTGTCTTTCAAAATTAGCCACACTATATACACACCCCTAAATTGAATTTCAAAAGGATATAGTAATATAACTTCAAAGTTGTTCAAAATACAATAGGTGATTTCTTTTTAAAAATCAGAAAAATTGCATGTTACCTTAATAGCTAATTATCAGAATAAAAAAATTAAAGTAGATCTGGTTAAATTTTGAAGCCATTTAAACATTTAGTTTAGATAGCAATTAGCTTTGAGTTTTTCTCCCTCTTTATGTGTAGTTTTATACTAATAGTAAATAAAATATCTGGCATTTTCTATTCACCTTCTATTTCCAGAGTAAATATATTTCATCAGACTGGACTAAAAAATAAATCTCCATGTTCCCATCATTTATTTATTAGAGTGTGATCTCATGGTGCTTGAATGAAATTCAGAGTTAAAAAAAATAGCAGAGTAAAAGAAGGAGAGGTGCTGACTCATCTTCCAAGCAGTTTTCATGTGCGTTGTGCTGAGAAGTAATTGTATTACAACACATTATTTGAAAAAAATATTTTCTGTATAAAACATCCTTAATTATGAGACTATTTAGATATCATTCAAATTCAATTTCCATAACATTATGTATAAAATTAACATTATTGTACTGGAAATAGGTCAGAAAAACAGTGTACCTAATTTGGCACACATAAACAGTAGTTGTCTTTTAAAAATAAATACTGCGTTTCATTGGGTTAAGAGTGGAATGTTACAGTATGGTCTTGTTTTGAATTATTAGTAGTGTGAAAAACAAGTTACCTACATTTCAGTCATTACTTAAATGGAAAGGTTTTTTGATAAATTCTTAACATTAATCTAATTGATCTGAACCTTACTAAAAGCAATTTTAATTGAAAATTGTAACTATGTATTTTAATTTCTGATCTACAAAATTTTATAAAATATTTACCTTAGGTGTCATGAGGTGTAATTAATGCAGCTAATGCGGAGAATGAAATAATGAATTATGTCATGAATATTCCTACTACACTCTGACTTCTTCTAATCCTGATTTAATTTTGCAGAATGGTCATAGATTTGGATAAAAATTCCATATATGCTTCCAGTTGTACTCCACAATGTTTTTAACAAGATACTCTTTTTTCATACTTTAAAATTCATATAAATTAGTTAGTATTTTAAAGAACTTTTAAATGTGTTAAATGGAAGAAATATACAGCCCCCTGAAAGTTTTAGCTATCCCTGGAAAACAAATCTAATTTGGAGTCATTCAACATTTTTAAACAACCTATCGTTTACCCTTGATCAGATAAACCAAGATAGACACAGTTGCACAGGAGACAACAGTGGCCATAAACTCAACAACATGGAAACCAGGAACATTTTTATATGATGAGAAGGGTGGATTCATTGCTTTGTGGGTTATGTGGATACTTGGGAAGCATATGGATGAAAAGTGATTAGATACCACCATGTGTAATTGTTCTTTTAACTTAGTTAAACTTTATAAAAATATTATCTTTTTAAAAGCAATTATAAGGCCTCTTTTAAGCAGATGACCAATGCCAAAACTTAAAAAATGAGACAATTACAGGTATTTGGAAGACAGAATTGGTTCTATCTCTGTTCTGTTACTGCACAGGCTATAAAAGAGCAGATGTTTGGCTCATACATGAATTTGTTTTAATAGTTTCATTAGGTCTTTATCTGTAGTTTGTCAGCATGTTTCCACCAATATACTCAGCTATCTGTTCTTTGGACCTGTGCTTCAAGTGTTTTACAGGGATGTATTAATTTTATTGAATGAGTCATTATTACAATCAGAAGTTTATTTACCCTGGAAATGCTCTGAAAGTAGACTTCTTCAGTTAAGAAACACCCACTCTCTTTCTAATTAATCTTTTTATTTTCTTATGGTTTCTCCTGTTTATTTAATAATCATATTAAGGGAGAAAGCATATTCCAGAGAGTTTTTTGCTTCTAGGCCAAAATTCATTTCCCTTAGGTCCTTCCTGATAAATTCTTAGCGACATCCATGGAGAGAATTTTTATTTCTGGCTAGAGAACTAGCACAACATTATATTCATGTTGTCTCTCTTGCATTCATTTTTTTTTTTTTTGAAACGATGCATTGTGAACACTTTATGGATTTCTGACTGAAAATATTAAATGTACAAAACGTGATAGTTGCCATAAAAGTAGTTCTCTCAAAATCTCAGTGCCACGGACTAGTAAATGAGGGGCCACAGGACAGCATCGGCCTTTTCAGTCAGCGGGCTGCTGCCCAGAACTAGGTAAAACTGATCCAGTTTCAGAAATTCATTTCCAACATTGTTTGAGAATTATCTTAAGGGAGACTTTTTTTGTGTGTGAAACTCAGATATCTGGATCCTTCAAGTTTCTGGTGCCACTCTTTGCTTTGATGTCCTAAGACGTTGCCTTGAATCCCATAGTCGCATCCTGCTGGGAAGTCTGATCTAATGTTTTGGGAGATTCCAAAGGGATCACCTCATCCTGTTCACTGGAGTGTGACCACCTTCCTGCCTATTATGCTGATTGTGTGAGCGTTTATTTAAACCAGCCTGACCATTTTTTAGATTCTTTTATCCCTTCAAAGTTTTAGTACTCACTTATTTTTGGATGAACTTATACCAAAGATTGGTTGGAGAATAATAGGAGGGAATCATAAACAATCTGAAAAGGAATATTAAACATTATTATCCTAAAATGAAACTTGAAATTCCTTAGAATTTCCATTCTTAAGTCCTAACTTTTACTTACCATTTTCTTGAGCTATTTTACATATGTACACATATATGCATATATACACACAAATACACAGTTCAGTTTGTGACCAAACTCGGGGAAAATATGAAGATCCTGATCTGAGATAACATACATTTCCAGGAATTACTCACCTGTGTTCTTGAATTTAATTTCATTCTTATGAAGAATTGTTACCTTTTTTATCTTATCTATTCCAAGCTAAGAATTTACTTTTATCCTTCCCAAAACTGATAAGCATGCTCTGCTAAACAAATGATTATGTATTTCAGGTCCCAACCCTCCAGTATTAATGAAACTATAGCAGAATCTTTGATGTTAATTTTTTATTTATCAAGCTCTCTCTTATTCCAATCTCTACAAGTGAAAAAGATTTCTATTCCTTTTGTGTAGAATAAGCCCTTATGTTATAAGTATGCAATACATTTATATGGCTGTGCCATGTTTAGTATTGGGCAAATGTAGCTTTGGGAAATTTAATTAACATCTCTGAATTTCAGTGTCCTTTTTAGTTATATAGCGTTCAAGATTTTTGAGAAACTAAAAGTACTGAATGAACCTAGAACTCAATAACGTGACATCTTTCTTCCCTTTCTTCTGTACTCTTTTTCTATCTGACTCCTTTTAGTTGCAATGTCATTTTTAGTAAATGGGGTACTTCTTTTCTACCTAGACGATTTACTTTTAATTTCCCAAATGCATGTGGTGTCCTCATTATGGTGCAAAAGATTACTGAGTCTGCTCACCCTACAGCCTGATAAATTTCCTTTAGCAGTTTTAGTTCTTACCTTTCTTGATGATTGGAGCCAGGTTCAGGCTTCAGTGTGAAACAGCACAACACAAATCAAAAAACATTCAGATTCCAGTGTTTTGAATTCTTTTTGGAAGAATTAGACTTAAAAATTTTTCCTCATTACAAAATAGCCTTAATTTCTTTCTTGTTTCTTGTTAGAACAGTTGAATTCCTACTAATATCTCTTGGTGATTTTTAATTACTATCAGATGTAAACCTCAGATTAATAAATCCCACCAGATGGCTATTTAAGACTCTTGAAAATTATATTTAAGGCATTAACTCTGCTCATAAGATAATCCTGGTAATAATATTCAGTGCTCCAATCCTAGTACTGGATCTCAATTTCCTCAATTTTAAGCCTGACCCAGGTCTAAGTATTGAATGACTCATAATGATTTCCATTTGTCAGTGAGCAAAATCTGGTTAGCACACTTTGTCTTACTTTATGCTCACATGGTACAGTTTTGCCAATAATTCTATACCAGTAGTTTTCAGTTTCCCATATGTAAAAATTAAGTGTAATTTAAGGGTTCATGTAGACTTAAGTTTTAAAAATAGAAGCACATGATTAATATATCCCTAAAATTTCCTTGGATTATTATTCTATCAAATGCTTTGGTAAGCATAGCCAATTTTTAAGAGGTGACCATTAGAGAGTGACATCAGCAAGGTGGTGGAACAGAGGGTCCTGCCTGTGGCTCCCCTCATAGAAATATCAACTGGCCAGTACCCACTGACAATAATGCTTTTGTGAAAATTCGAGGACCCTTGGATGAGGCTGAAGCATGTGGGCTACTAAAACCACAAAAAGCCACATTACAAGGTTAGGAAAAATGACTGTAGTTTTACCACTTTTCCCCTCTCCCAGACTGGCACAGCACTGTCTCAATAATTCCCTTTTTTTTGTTTTTGTTTTTGTTTTTTTGGTACCCTAGATTAAACTCATGACCTCACGCTTGATGTGCAGGGACTGTGCCACCGTGCTATATCCCGAACCTTATGCCTAGAATTTCTTAAGTGGGAAAAGAGGTCCTAAGAAAGACATCAGTTTCCCCAGTGTTGTGAGACGCCTTCAGGAAGGTCAACGCCTAGCTTTCTGCCGAAGCAGCCCTGGAGAAATTGGCAGGATGAGACCACTGAGTCACCTAGGACCAAAGAAAGAGGAAGGAGGAGCTTAGAGCAACAAACCTGTAGATTTCTGCAGAGGCATCTCAGTTCTGCCAGTTGCACTTCATCCCTGCTGCCTGGCCCAAACAGACAGCACAGGTGGTGGCTCTGCCCATTAGGGGCCATGCTGCACAATTCAGTCCTGCCTGGGTTCCCAGCAAGTGGGCCAGCCCAGCCCCAGAAAGTAGCTATTGGTCCTGCACAGACAGGGAACCCACCTAGCAGCCCCACACAGCTGCAGAATGTAGCCCATGGGTCTGCATGACCAAGGAGCCCAGGCGGCAAACATGCCCATATGCAGTGCCTGGTACATAACTTCTTCAAAAGCAAAAGTGGTAAATAAAATTTTAAAATGACTTTTATTTTTAACCCAAATTTTTATCATAACACACCCAAACATCCACACAAGTTTAATGGTATATGCAGTGATCACCCATATGCCTGCTGCTTAAGTACTATAATATTGGGAACGTTTGTTTTCTATTATCTGTGAAAAGTTTCATCCAATTCCTTCTTTATCTTACATTAAGTGTTGTGGATCAAATCCACAGCCTTGCTGTTATGGATTACAAACTGGTGGTCAACTTAGCACCAGTTGAATTAATTCAGCTGGTGTTGAGTTAAAGATGCTCCACCTGAAGAAAGTTGCCAGCATAAATAGGGACGTGGAGAAGAAGAAGGAGGCGTTGTGGGTTCTTTCAAGAGCCACTGGTTCTCCTGGAGGTGCTTGTCATGCTGGCTTCTCCAATATGGATTCAGCCATTATTGTCGGAGGAGCTCGGGACCTCATTGGTGAGAGTGGCTGTGATTCACATTGTGGGAGCCCTGCTCCTCACATTGTGCATCGCTTCCTGGCTGCGGAGGGGAGGCTGTGTGCTGGAGAAGCTTGTCACGCTGGGCTTCCTGACCTGTGCTCAACTGTTCTCCATTGTCGAAGGAGCGCGGGACCTCGTCGCCGTTGGGGATGGCTGTGGTGCTCTTCAGGGCAGCCCCGCTTCTTCTTTTGAGCATGACTTCTCGGCTCCTACGTAGAACCCTCAACCCACTGCACAACTCCTTCACCCTGCTGGCATAGACTTTTTAGTTCCACCGCTGACCTGTGGCCTTCCCAGCACAGAACCGTAAATAAACTGGTGTGAGCCCTTATTAGGGGCTCTTAGATTCCCAGTTGGTACTGTGGGAGGCATTGTCATGCATTTGGGTCTCTAGTGGGACTCTTGCATGATATTGCTGTGGGATCCAGGCCCTCGGCTATCCTGGGTCTTAGTGTTGTGGACAGATCTTCCTGTACTTTCTCGTGTGTAACTTTGGGTTACTATTATAAAATAATATTACAAACACTGTGCGCTGTAGCAGTTGTTCTCCCTGTAACCCCTGACTACAACACTTGCACTTGCTATGTAGGTGCTCTACCACTGAGCTACAGCTTCAGCTAACTTTTGAAAGATTTTTAATCGAAGTATTAAAAATGGAGACACTATCCTCTATTAGAAAATGGTTAAACCTGATTCCTCAATATTTTCACACTTTTTCTCCAAGTTTCAGAAGGTATTAAAGAAATACGGTTAACTTATTACTATAAATGTCAGTATGTATCATCATTTTATTGTCCAAATTCGCTGTTCTACAAGCTTCCTATCAATTTTTAAAACAAGATTTGTATTTGAATTGTCTTTTAAAACATTTTTGTAACTTGACAGATAAAATCTTTATAAATTTATATGGTACTATGTGTTAGTTAGATACATGTGTACATTGTGTAATGATCAAATCAGATTAAATTATCTATTTCCTGAAAGATTGTTTTATTTGTTTATGGCTTCTATACACTCTTCTAGGTTTTTTTTTTTTTTTTTTTTTTTTTTGGCACCGGGGATTGAACTCACAACCTCGCACCTGCCAGACAGATGCTGAAGCCACTGAGGCAAACTCACGGCCCTAGTTTTTGGAGGCAGAGTCGCACTATGTAACTCAGGCGGGCCTTGTGCTCACGTTGTAGCACAAGCTGGCCTCTCTTCAAAGCTTTTGTAAGATATAGTATGCTATGCTTTTATATAATTAACCCACTGTGTAATAATCCACTAGAATTTCTCATTCCTACCTAACTACAACTGAGTAACCGTTGGTCAACCTCTCCCTTTCTCTCTTGCTTTACACCCTGCCCTGTCCTCTCATAACGACTGTTCTACTGTCAATTCTTGTGCTATCCATTTTTTGCATTAAATATATATAAAACATTTTTGCAATATATATATATGTATATATATATATGTAATGTATCTTTGTGTTCATGTGCTTGCCTTGTCTCGCTAATGATCTCTAGTCCCATATGTGTTGTGGACGACAGGATTTTATTATATTTTTATGACTGAGTAGTATTCTTGTACATATAGGTGGCACATATTCTCACTGCATCCAGGAGTTAATCATTTTTTTGGTTGTCTTCATCTCTTAGACATTGTGATTAATGCTAAAAAGAACACAGGAAAGCAAATGTCTCTTTGATATACTCATTTCTTTGGCTTTCGATATATACCTAGGAGTGGGAATGTGAGATCATTGGACAGTTCTATTTTTAATTTTTTAAAGGAATCCTCATTCTGTTTTCCATAGTAACTATAGTAATGTACATTTTTGCCAACAGTGCACAAGGATTTTCTTTTTTTGTACACTCTTTCCAGCACTTGTTACTTAGTCATTTTGTTAATAGCTATTCTTACTGGAAGGAGGCGATATCTTATCATAGTTTTCATCAGCATTTGGAAACAATCAGTGACATAGAACATTTTTGTATATACATGTTGGTTATTTCCATTTATTCATTAGAGAAATGTCTATTTAGGTCTATTGTCCATTTTTCAGTGAGGTTATTTAGGCTTTTGTTATTGAATTTTAGACTGCCTTATAATATTTTGAATATTAACTTATTCAGAAATATAGTTTTCAAACAGTTTCTCCCTCCCTGTAGGTTCTTCTTTATGATTTTCTTTGCTAGACTGAACCCTTTTAATTCCGTAATTTCTTATATGTAATCTCTTGCATGTTTTACCTTCATTTTCAGTGCTTTTGGGGTCTTTTAATCCTTGCCCATTCCGTTGTTTTTTAGCATTTCTTCTCTTTTCTGACAGTACTTTTGCAATTTCAGGTCTCAGAATTAAATTCTTAATCCAAGTTGAGTTGACTTTGGTAGCTGCTGAGAGAATTCTGCTTTCACTTTTCTTCAGGTGAATATTCGATTTTCCCAGCAGCATTTGTTAAAAAAAAGTCTCTTAAAGAAAGACAGACAGACAGGAAGGAAGAAAGAAAGAGAAAGAAAGAAAGAAAGAAAGAAAGAAAGAAAGAAAGAAAGAAAGAAAGAAAGAGTTCTCTTTTCTCCATTTCATCTCAACATTTTTTTGTGAAAAACAACTGGCTGTAGATTTTTGGGTTTACTTACAGACTCTGTTCAGTACCATTGCTCTGTGTTTTTTATGCCAGTAGCAGGCTGTTTCAATCGTGTGTTTTTGATATTTTAAAGTCAGGTAGGTAAGCCATAAAAATTACAAATTTTTAATTTATATGACAGTACTTTTAATAAAGAAAGCACCACATTTTCTGAAGTGTTTTAATGGTTTAGAATTGTTTTTTGAGTATGACTTTGTACTTGGAAATCTTGTGTCCCATGGAATTTGTAAATATCTCCCCATAAATTTGATGAAAATAAACTGATACATTATAAACACATATGTCAATGAGAATATATGAAAATTAAACTGTAGTTATGCTTAGAAAGGGTTTCCATTAACTACTCGTGGAAAAAAAAAGATTCCCCATGGTAAATTTAGTATACAAAGGTTACTGTTTTTGAAGATGCTACCAGCAAATTGTCTTTATAACTTTAAAATTAAAGGTTGACCAAAAGATTAAGTTAAAAAATAGTCCTTGCTTTTTTGTGTTTGAAATTTCAGGATTACTTGGACTCAATTTCATGTTAACCTCATGTATAAATAGATTCAATCCCTTCGAGGACAGATCCTGTGTCTTATTCACAACTATTAGTGGATTTTCATTGTACCCAGCTGTGACTAAAATATGGCTGTTAAATAAATAATGTGAAGAAAAATAGACCATACTAGCCTTGGATTTGCCTGTATTTTAACACAACAGATATGAAACCTTCCTTTTGTGAATTACTAGGCTACCGTGAGACTGGGCATAATGGTCCAGTGCATAGGAAGAAATTAAATATTTTCTTGCCTTCCTGCAGCAAATTATAGTATTTAGAGAAACGTCTTTCAACTCTCTATGCCTAAAAAATGTTATATTGCATTTATTTATTCTGTTTATTCCAATAGTAATCCAAAATTGAGCAAGCAAATTTAACTTTATTTCGTGACACTCTTCTAAATAACCATAGGCATTTTAGATGCTACATTTAATTTATAGATTACTAAGGGCAATCCTTGTTTGAAAATGTTAAAATTTTCCACTAAAATACTAATGAAAAGTGAAATGATCAAAGCAAGTTTATTTAGAACATTTTGCTAAATCAAGAAAATCTTACTATTATTGCTGTAAGGAAAGGGGAAAATCATCACTATAATAAACCAAACCATAAACATTTAACTTCTGAGTAGTTTTCACTTTATCTGCATATTTTTACAGCTGATATACATGAGGAATATAATTATAGCAATCATTAGATGTGTTGTAGCCCTTCCTTAAACATTTACTTTCCTTCCACAAGTACTTGTGAAATGTAAAATATTTTTTTTTAACATATTCTTGTTCTCCTCTTGGGAGCTGATAAAAAGGGAAGTCGGAAACTCGTTTCAAGGCTCTGTTTCCCAAAAATGCTTTATCTTGTTTTCAGGCAGTACTTCAGTGATTTCCCCTGACAGATCAGGCTCTTTACAAGAAAAACATTCTGTATAAACTGCCTTTGAAGACTCGATGTTGAGTTTTTTTAGGTGGGACATAGTGCTCTGTTGTACCTTGTATCTACCTATAGCAAAATAGTTTGAAAAACACATTTAAACTATTAATGACTTACATTAGTTATGCTGAAGATAAAGTCAAATTAACTCTAGGCTTTAATTCATAAAACAGGGAGTTGATTCAGTTTCTAACTCTGATAATAGCACTCTGATTAGAGTTATTCTCTCACATCCCTTCTTTTGATTTACAGAGCCTGTAAGAATATAGATTTTGATTTGCATAGCCTATGAGAGTATCGTATTTTAGCAGTCACATATTAATCACTGGAACAGTGGACATGTTGCTAATTAAATTATAAATGTGACCAATTTATAAACATATATGTAAGTGAAGAAACAACTACATATAAATTGTCAATACAGTTAAATGTTGGTAGAGATTAACAAAACTCAGTTTTTTGAAGTGGAGAAATAGTTGCTTCCAATGTTTAAAAATTTAGTATCTATGCATTTATATATAAAGATATTTCTTTATGTACTCAGATGATAATATATACAAAATACAACTCTGTTACGCATAATAGGGTCATTTAAAAATTTCGCTATAACATTAAAAACATTTGATCCACAGTGATATATTTTGCTCTCTTTAAGTTTAGAGTTCTTTTCCAAACTTTGTTAGAACTATTTCTACAAATATCAATGCTTGTCTTGATTAATGATTTTTTTAAGGAAGATATATCCAAAATTCTCCAAAATGTATTAGAACTATGCTTTATAAGATATAAATTGATATTCATTTGCCCTTCAATATTCTATTTTGCATTACTACAAGTAGAATTCTAAATTAAGCAAAGTTGCATGTTAGAGCAATGAAGTGTGGAAGTGGCAAAATCTAGAATCTCTTTTCATAGATATAACTGCAATCTTCTCACAAGCAAGTTCAGCTACAGACTTTTGGTATTTTTGATATGCAAACACAAAGAAGTTTCTTCTGAGATAACTAAAATGTTTAAAACACACATATATATATATAAATGTATACATATATACAGACTTACACATATCTATGATATCTGTTCATTGACACTATAGATAAGCTTATTGAAGTAGACTTGACTGAATTATGTGAAGTCACTTTGACAAGCAAAAGCCATCTTATGATAGTGTTAGGGCTTAGTTACTTTTCTCTTGTTGCTAAGAGAAAATACCCAACATCCAAAGTTAAAGAGGGAAAGGTTTATTTAGCTCATAATTTGTAGATGTTCCAGTCCATAGTTTACTGACTGCAAGATGGGTGGCTTGGCAGAGGAGCATCTCATAGGAGACAGCTCATGGTGCCTACAAAGTAGCAAAAGAAACAAAGGACCTTGACAGCATCTTTCTGTCACTTTTATTTTAACCAGACTACTTGGAGCAGTAGCACTCACACCCTTAATCTTAGTGCCCTTGATCCTAGCATTGCACCATGAATCAGTTCCAGCATCACACACTCTAGATCCAGCCACGTCTGAAGAAGCCCTGCCTATGACCACAAGAGGCTTTGGGGGTACATCTAGATACAAGCTGTTACAAGGACTGATATAGTGCTACTTTTTAGAGCATGAATAATCTCCTGAGAATATACATGTTTTAGCATTATTAATTTTATCAAAACTTGAAGACAATTTCCTGAAATGTTAAGGGACTTATTTCTTTATTTTTATCTTGCATTTTATGTTTATTAATAGTATAATTTGCTATTTATTTATATCAAATGATCCACACATTTTTGTTGGCTAATTTAATGTACTTCAAGAACCAATTTGTGTTACTTGTATTTAAAAGTGTTATTTGTATGATTTAATACTTTAAAATTTTTATTGATTGGTGAATATTAGATATTTTATGATATGTCTACTTTTTGTATTTCTGACCTTCTGAGATTAGATATTGGTAGAAATAAAAATTCATTTTAAAGTAAATTATGTATTAATATTATTACTGTTATCATTACTGGTGCTGGGAATTGAACCATGGCCTCTCATTTGTTAAGTACACAAACTATGACTGAACTACACACTAACCTCCCATTTAGATACTGCTTCCATTTTATTTCTTTAGAAAATACACATACCCTCTAGAAACAAAGTCTAACTTTCAAGAATTTACACAGGTTCGATGAGCCAATAACAGCTTAGGGTAAATGCAAATTAGACCTACACTTTTCAATGAGGACATGTGAGAACCATGGGCATTTGATTAGTTTGAGAGGCATGAAAGACCATTTCAAACACCATCTGGAAAGATGAATGGGTACTGTCATCTATTTTTCATGCTGATTGCATGACTAAATATTTCTTGAGTTAATTTTACTTTCTTGTACATTTTTAATATGTCCACCAAAAATTTAAAACTACATGTGTGATTTTTATTGTGTTTCTATTGGACAGTTCTGAGTTAGCCCGTCACCTGCTGGTGCCTTACATGTATTTTATTCATTGGTACTCTTTTGAGTTCTGTGATTAACTTCTCGATGAACATTCAAATACCCTTCCACTTTCATGTTGATGTGAGGCAAAGTCCAGGCAACGAATTACTCACTTTGTGGCACTGAGGAAGCATTTAGTGGATCCCAAGAGAAGTGCTGTATGGAGGCCAATTTTAGGCAGAGGAGCTTCTGGTATCTTTTATACTTTTAAGGGTTCGTCACCCTGTTTTAGTCTAAGCATAGCTTGCTGCATTCCTCCTATTGCCCAGCTGTGTACTTACTCTGAGAAACAGTCATGCCTTTCCAGGGATTGTGGAAAGAGCTGTGTTCTTTATATTATTCTAGAATTTTTAGGTTTTATTCTGGTTCATTTTTGAAATAATATTCTCTGTTTAGCCTGTTGTAGTCTTAATAATTATTTTCCAATACTGTTATCCTCATTGCCAGTGCTATACTCTCCCTCAAGGGAACTTAAATACTTTCTATCAAGGAAGAAATAAGCAATTGGCAAATGAGACTGACATTTATAAATACAGAACTGACAGCAAGATCATGGGTAATTATCCATGCCAGTGAGGCAAGTGGAAATTATTCAAATACTAACAAAATTAACAATAAATTTGTGGGAAGTATAGGAGCCAAAGACCTTTGGGTTTGTTTGTTATCTGGTTTGGTAGTGTGATTTCTGTCAGGCACAGCTACTGATAGGCTTTGGCCATGACTCTCAGAATGGACTCATTTGGCTATTTAGCCCTGTGTCAGGATGCTGGGCAAGTGAATTATAAAACTGATACAAGCTATGTCTGTAGAAGAACCACAGTGGTGTTCTGCTTTCTCATAATATTTGTTTTGTAAAGTAATCCCAGCACCAAAATAAAAACTTGACTCAATATAAACATCAGCCAGACTGTCTATTTATGAAAACCAAAGAACTGGTATCTTCACTTCCTGTATCATTTTTTAGTAATACATTTAAAAGTAATATGGGAATATTTGCAAGAATGATAAAATTGTCTTTCAGAATTTGCCTCATTATCTTTCTAGGCAGACTTCTGTTAAGATCTACTAATGTGCCAATCGTAGAGCTGGGCTCACTAAGAAACGGAAAGAGTCCTTCTTGACCTTACATGTCCTATACTAGCTAGGCGCGTCCTTCCCTCACATAGGAATGACTTTCTACACATCTGGATAATAGATGAACTCTGACTTTGACAATGGTACAACTGCAGTTCATTTGTGATGCAAAGAAGAGAGTCAACTTTAAAAACTGAAGTTCACAGAGAATTTTCTGCTCCTGAGCCAGAAACATTCTATTTTAACCTTTTCTCCTTGAAGATATGTTCCAAATATTAGTAAAATTGAATTGTTTCACATCTCACTTCATGATAAACACACATATTATGTTTCATTCCTAGCATTTAGTACAAAGCCCGTCCCCTTGTATACATCATCACCACAAGACTGACCCTGACCACAGTGAGTGAAGGTGTGGGTGTGATGAAAACGTGGATAACAGAAAACAAGGGCTTGCATCATGTTCCAGTTGGTAGGCAAAGGTGACCTTTCTATTATTTTTATTTACTCTTTTGTATTTTTGTGCATATAATACATGCTAAATGATATAAGGCTGTCTTAGTTATTATTCTCATTGCTAAGAAAAAATACCCAACACCCAAAATTAAAGGAAGAGAAGTTTATTTAGCTCATGGTTGATGGGTTTCAGCTCATCATCATCATCAGCTGACTTAAAGGCAGGATGATATGGCAGAAGGGCATAGCAGAAGCAAAAATGTTCATGGCAGGTGGAAGACAGCAAAGCAACGAAGTAGTGCAGAAGCAAATCTGAGTGATCTTAACAACTTTTTTCTGCACTCTTTATATTCTATTTGGCTACTGCTTTTAGCATGGGTGCCAAACAAATCAGTGGACTGATTTAATAATCACACACCTTTAATCCTAGCATCACACATTCTAGATCCAGCTACCTCAGAAAAAGCACCCACCTAAAACCACATGAGACTTTCTGTGGGAAATCTAGACACAAGCCATAGGAAAGTCCCTGCTTAATAACTGATACCACAATCAAGAGCAAACTGTATAATATTGGTGCTTATTACTTTACTGAGTGAGTGAAGTAAACAGTTAGTGTGCAAGTTTTGCTTTTTATTTCTGCAATAATCTTATAGACACTTCATCTAGGAATATATGGAAGATAATAATACACAAACACACACTTATGGATATACATGACATATATAGGGCATGTGGAAAACATGCAATCACTTTTTTCTGGATAAAATGGATGCTGCTACTGAGTGCCATCCAAGAAAAAGCAGTTGCATAAAAACTTCAAAAATCTATCCTCATTCACCTTATTCTCTGGACCTGGCACCCTGACACATTCGACTCCTCCCTAAAGTCAAAATGATCATGAAAGGCAAAGATTTTGAATTGACTTGGGACATTGAAGCAGGCATGACAATGCAATTAATGATACTCATGCAAAAGAGACTCAGTACTGCTTGAAAAGGGGCAAAAATAATTGAATTAATGTGTTCAAATCAAGGGGGACTATTTTGGGGTAGATTGATGCTGATGTGCCTTTTAAGGCAAAACTTTTGTAAAAAAATTTAAAAAGTTTAACATTCACCATGTATTTTGATCATACCTCTTAGCAATCCTTTGGAAATCTTCTATTGAAGAGAGAGTTCTGAAGGAAGAGCTTGTGATTGCCTTAATCATGCACTATCAGCTCTGTTCACACTTGGAATACTCTAGAAAATGAGTTTTATGCTTCATTCCTTCTTTTGGTGTCGCTTAACAAACACGACTTTTAATCTTGTGTAATGATGTCCTGTCCAGAGTAGAGAGGGGAGCACAGACTGGGCTCAGACTCCCTGGATTCATGTTTCACCTCTGATGCTTACAAGATTTGTGCAAGTTTTCATCTGCAGAAAATTTAAGAATTTGTTGCTGTCTTTGTGTTTGATAAAAGTAGATAGATACAATACTGGAAATTGTCTTTAAAGTTTATATTTATGTTGAACATTTTTTCTCTTCCAAAAGTGCCATTTAATGCAAAATACTGCAATAAAGTGCTTTTCTCAAACTAGAATATGCATTTTTAAACCATAATAGGTCTCTAAAATTAATATTTGTAGTTATTATGTAATTTCAAATTTTCCAGTTCACTTTGCCTTAAAAAAACTTTGTATATTTATTTGGTGCAACAGAGTTCTAAATGAAAGAAGTAATATAGATTTTTATGATAGTTATGCAGTCCCCAAAATGCTTACTTAAAGAAATTTCATCACAATCCTCAATAATTGTATTGGATATGTTTCTGGCTGTTTTCTCTTCTGTAGGGCATTTCAGCAGGTTAAAGGAAGGCAGTTCTACTTGAGGCATGAAGAGATAAGGCTATGTTTAATGTAAGTGAGAAGTATTTTATTTCATGCCCATACGTACATAAGCAATGAAACCATTACTCCCACAGCAATTCAAAGTGAGGATTTTAAGAACAGTAACTATGTGTTTTCATTGCTGCTGACATTTTGTTACTCATAGATCCAACCAGTTGATAGAGCAAGGCAATAGCGTTTGTATACTAGCCATGTACATATATACAGTATAAAAATTTCTTTCTTAAATATTCAGTACATTTATGAGTGAAGTCATTTGAGCTTAGTTTTCCCTTTTTTGGAAAGCTTTTGATTACTTAATCGTTACCATGTAGTTAAAATGTACAGCTATTCAAGTTCTCTCTCCTGTGTCTTTGAAGCTACAGGCCCGTTTCCTCTAAATTATCAAAACTGTATTAACAAAGTTGCTAATAATGTTATTATATGAATACTTACAATATTGGTAACAAAACTGCTCTTTCATTTATACTATTGATAATCAAAGGCTAACAAGTTTCTGGTATAATGATAACAGATTATTGCTCAAAAGATCGTAGAAATAGATTCTATTTTGAGAAGGGTGCTTACGAAAAATCAAAGTCAAGACTGGAGAGAAAAACAAGGATAGGAAGGAATTTGAAATCTCTGGCCCCTGCAGCTACAGCAAGCACAGTTCACCTGACAGCAAGATTGTCATGTCTTATCTAGCTTAGCTTCTTTTATCTAACACTGCATGCCCTGCTTTCAACAAAAATTGAAAGACACACCAAATAGTGGGAAAATCGTAGTCTGAAGGTACAAAGTAATCAACAGAACAAGCCTAAGATATGACCCAGATATTAGAGTTATCGGACAAGGAATGTTGAATATCTATGGCCAACATGGCAAGGGCACTAGTGGAAATAGGAGGCATAATGTGAGTAATATGTAATGACATATGGGTTATGTAAGTGGAGAAATAGATACTAGAATAATCAGAAGGAACATGCAGGAACCTGAAACACTATAAAAATCAAAAGCACTATATAAGCCTCTCATGGATTCATGATAGTCATAAAACAATAGAAGAAAAAAATCAGAAAACAGAATAGAACAGAAAGAAATATTTAAATATAAATAGTTCGTAACTTTCAAATATTAATGACAGATACCAACCTATAGGTCCAGGAAACACAGGATAAATAACAGAAAGAATAAGTACCAAAAGAAAAAAATAACATCAAAAACAACAAAATAACACCTAAGCATATAATTTTCAAACAGAAGAAAACAAACAAACAAACAAAAAAACAAAGACGAGATGTCTTTTTATCTGGGAAACTATAAATATCAGTATCTACCTGGGGCCATTCAGTTTCTCTAGGAAAAAACAAAGCTAACTATATTTCCTTAGCTACAGGGTTCAGTGAGTTGCGTGTCTTTTGTCTAATGTGACAGAGTTCAGAGTCTCTCTGTGCTAATTTTCATAAGAAGTAAACAAATATTGTGTTGCAAAATAGGAGTGATGATTCTCTGGCTGGATAGAATGGGGTACGGGTTCTGAAGTTCTAAGAGCTCTGTTAACATGCTGTTATTCACCCCATATTGTCACCTCAAAGCCTCAATCCCATTTTCCAATGCTTTTTGTGGCTCTGAATAACAGAATAACATTCTAAAGTTCTATAGAAAAGAGACAACTTACTCAAGTGTTATTCCTACCTTACGTACGCTGTTAATTTTTAGCATTCTCTGCTCTATGAGAAATCAAATATATCCTCATTTTTTTATTCACGTAATTAAAATCAAGTTTATTTCTTTGGTTTGTAATTATTTCTACCTTCATTTTTGTTTGTCTCTACTGGATTCATCCCATCACTTTAACTGTAAGTTGGATGTTCAGAAAGGTGAAAAATGTTCTTGTTTATTGGTAAAAATCTTTTAACGCTATGGAAATGAGCACCTATTCCTAGTTTCCTTCATCACTGAGCATTTTTTAAATGCTATTTAAATGATTCCATTTAAAGCCTCTACTTCGGATAAAATGCCAAGAAAGGGACAATTTAATATTTAAATCACTTATTGATGTGACACTTACATTTTCCTAAAGCAATCATCCATTGTACCTACAACTGATGTGCATGTTTGTGTGTTATACACTTTCTAAAATGTACTAACGAAGAGCTGAAAAGACTCTGCCATTGTTTGTATCTAGATGTTCTCCCGAAGTCTCATGCACTCTTAAGTGGGTCTTTGGAGGTGGCTGGATCTATGTATGGCGTGTAATTGTGGATTAGAGTGTGTGATACTAGTGTTAAGACTGTGTGATAACTAGCTTGGTTTATCATATTCTGGGTGTAGATAAAGGCAGCCTCAACCTGGGTATGGGTGGTTCTAATCAATAGGCTTCTAGACTGAATGGAATATAAAGGGACAGAGAGAAGGTAGGCTTGCTGATGCTGCTTCTGCTTTGCTGCCTTTTGCTTGCTTCGCCATGAAAAATTTCTTCCTTGTGATGCTCCTCTGTTGTGCCAACCTGCCATGGAGCCAGCTGACTATGAACTGAAACCTTTACAAACTGTGAGTGAAAAAGAACTTTTCCTCCTTTAAGTTTGAGTATGTGGTCTAAGCAATGAGAAAAATAACTAAGCCAGACACCTTAATTTTCATTTGTATCAATAGGCATTTCATGATTTTTATTTCTAATTTTGTAATTGGGGGCTTTCTTCCACTGATAAATGTAGCCAGTGGTGTACTGATTGTTTTTTTTTTTTTTTTCCTTTTCTTTTTAGTGAAACAACTCATTCAGGGAGAATTTAAAGGCAAGTGTTTCCCTGAAGAAATAATTGACTTTTCATTATTCTGTGTATTTCTATTGTGACACTGAAGCCATCACCTTACAATAAGTTGTAGAATATGTCCTCTCCTTTGCCTTAGTGTATAGTATTAAAGGCCAGGGCTCAGGGCCTAATTTTCTTTCACTCTGAGTATGTGACACAGACCTGGAACACCGTAGGAGTTTAACATTTACTTATTTTGAGTATTTGAGAAATACCCAAATCTAGTTTTTTCCAAAATCATTCTACCCCTTAAAGCAAAAATCTGACAATGATGAGTAAGAATATTGTCATCAAATTTAATAGAATGAAGTTCTTATGAATCAAAGAAACTCTGGTAAGAATCAAACACCTATAAATTTGATACTACGAAATCACACTTCCCTACGGGCTTGTAGTAAAGTCAAAGATACGTACTGGTAGTAGAAACAGAATATAGCTCCACAGTTAAGAATTTTTATAAGTATGCCATTTTTGAAACACTCTATGCATAGTTTGTGGTAATAGTCTATAATGACCTGTGGTAACATTCATAGTGTCTAAGAATGTATCAGCAAGTATAAATCACTTTAAAGGAAAGAAAAAGCCCAAACACAAAGTGCTTTTTTCCATGTATTTATATAGTTGATTTTTGGATTTTCAAATGTGTTTTAAAACACAAAGAAAAGTGTATTTTCAAGTCAGAAATTACAATAATGTAATTTGAATTAAATGTGAATTAATTCTTACATTTATGCAGACCACCTTAGAAACAAACAGGTATAAAATGTGATATTTTATTATGCTATCTAAAATTTATTTCCAGGTATTTTGTCTCTTTTTATATATTATATTCTAATAACTATATCTTTGCAAAAAAAGAATACTTGATGATTTCCCATATTTTTGTTTTAGAATTATACACTTACCTAACTTTTAGAATGAATGGTAGTTTTGTTCTCTAATATGAGTTCATTATATAGATGTAAGCATTTTTTCTTAATAAACTGATACTGAATTCACTCAGATTGATAACATCATTGAGATTTATCAACAAAATGGAGTTGTTTTTATGAGTGAGAGTTAAAGAGATCTGCCACATATTTCATCATTTTATCCTGCATTTTTTTCTCCTGCTAGAGGTCAGACCTAGTAACTCTTGCATGGCAAACAAGCACTCCACCAGTGAGGTAAATCCTTAGTTTTGTATTTCTTTATTTTATGGAAACTACTGCACTTAGAGCTCCTACTTTGGATAAAAAGTGACACTATTTTTTTCTTTTTTCTTTTGTACCGGAGATAGAGCTCACAACCTCGTGCTTGCCAAGCAGTCGCTTATGCCGCTAAGCTAAATCCCCAGCCCCAAGTGATAATATCTTGGGAAAATAATAGCATTTTGTCTCTTTAAGTAGCCACACAATAATATATATATATAGCTATATATATATATATATATATATATATATATATATATAATAACAGTCAGTCTAGTCAAATTTCATCTAAACTTCACAGTAGAAGATAGTCATAAATAACAACTGCAAACAACATTTGTGAACCATGTAAATATGGAACATTCCTAGAAGATACAATAATAAATGAATTCCAAACTGATTTTCAATAATCATTCAGTAACTATTAATTTTTGCAATACAGTGTTACATGACAATAATGCTATGAGAGTAGATATTATCTATATTTAGATATTTGAGCACATGAGAAAAATTATGAATGCAGACATGCAAAACTTAAAACAATATATATTAGGGAAATTGCATTATGTGCTTTCTTTAGGAAACAGCAGGTTTAACTTGGTAGCAGGGAATTATATTTTAACTTTTAGCTCCTGAAAATCTCCTCTAGTTACTGAGAATTCAGATGAGTCTAATTAATTAACATTGTGTGTGTGTGTGTTCCTAACCTGGACATCATTCATCTTTGCTATGTTAATGATATTATTTGGACCAAAATTTATGTATTACCTTTCTGATAAAAGTAACAAATAACTGCTTATGCAAAAGAGGAGGGTCCATTTTACTTCAGTGCAATCCAGTAATCAAATGTAATGATTAGTAAGAATGTCAACAGAGTAGATGTTTTCTTAAAGACTGAAATAGATAATCAAGTCCTCTTTCAACAGAGGTAGGATATTGATGTTGTGGCAGGCATAACTACAGATCTTTTGAAGGAAAATATGAAAGTGAATATTTGACTAGCCCAAAAACTCCATGAGTCCACTTTTTATTTAACTCACAACGGTATCCTTAGACAGATATCATGCATGTTTCATAGATAATGTTTGCTCAATAAATATGTATGGAATGAATGAATGAATGACAAAATAATGGCAAAGAAATTTTGCCTATACTGTAAACTGTGGATATTTTTGTCATTCATAAAACTTCCTGCTTTAAAGTGTTTATAGGAGAGACAGAATTTTTTTTTGTCTAATGTACTGGTTTTTTCCAAGATAATTCTCAGAATAAACAGAAGCGTGTGAGTCATATGCACTAAGGTTTTTCTCTTTTTCTCCTGTACCATTCTTATTTATAGTGAGAGAACAAACATAAAGGGAGAGAAAACATTCCATAAACCTGGAGATAGTGACATTCCTCCATCTATACTCTCATTATGGGTGATTTTTAGAACACCAGTGGCATGTATTTTAAATCAGTTGGCTGATCACAAAAGGGTCTATGGTTGTGAACCAAGTAAAACTGACTAGCTTTGAAATGGAGGATGTCCTTGTAACCTTGTCCACAATAGCCCAGCTATTCAGTAAACTGAGTTGTATAGCCATACACAGAAGGAATACTACCTTTAAAAAGATAATAGTCTAATTTTACATCAAGAATTATTGTTGATTTAAATTAATTTTATGTAAAACTGGAAATAGCCATAATGTCAGTAGATACTTGCTTAACCAGGATTTGTAGTATTGTAACCTAACCTCATTTTAAATTTCAGGAAACTGTAACTGAGAAAACTTGGGAGATGGATATATTTAACCATTTTCTACTTGGTATGTATGTTCCTTGGGTGTACTCTTGACATGATACTTCATTAAACTCATTATTTTCGTATCAACTTGCTGATGGACTATAATATTCTTAAAGCAAAGGGCCTTGTATAGAAGCCTAAAATTGTGGACAGTGTCTACTCATGTCTTGGGGATACCAAGCACATATTCTTATATTTTGAATGTTTTGTTCTGCATGCACTGTAATATCCTAACCCTAGTTTCATGAAAAAAAGAGCTTCCCAGAAAAATCAGCAATAAATTCAGATGCCACGAGTTTCTCCAAGAAGAACAAGACTATCTAATGAAAAATAATTCTGATAAACTATGTACAAAGGAGATGTTAATAAAGAGATGGAATACAAGAATCCCAGGGAAATATATCTAAGTATTTTATTAATAATATTGCATTAAAATCTTTTGTTTTAATTGCATTATTATGGCCATTATTTTATAGTTACCTAGTTTAATAATGCAAATTGTATTTTTAAAATATTTATTTATCAAAGTTGATTTCTCTAGAAATATGTCTATGTTACATCACAAAGATCAGGTCCACTTTCAGATTTCTTCAGTTAGGTACTTGTATTCTACATCTTTATAACCTTCTATTCATCATTTTCGTTTTCTGTTTGATATTTTGGTAATTCGATCAGTGGTGTTTCTTTATTGTGCTTTTGTCCTTTCCATGGACACAAACAACGTCGTCTTTGCTGACCCAATCACAGTAATGTGCAGAGTATCTTGGAGGATTAATGATATTCAGGGATTAAGAAATTCCAAGTCCTTTGATATCTTCTTTCCAGAGATCTCACAAGATGTGCTAAAGATTCTTTCAGTGTTTTGAAGAGAAGTTCTTTGGTATTCAATACAAGACCAATTTTTTGAAACTTCCTGAACAGTTTTTTGCTTGGAACAAATGGTTGATGTCCTCAGGCAAAAGCCAGCTGCCTCTGTGGCTCGGCATGAATTTATTCAGAAGGATCCAAAGCCTAGAGCAGGAGGCTCCCTTTGACAACTTTATGTAGCCTGGCAGGCCCCTCCTGAGATTCTCCTGTAAAAAATGGACCTTGCAATCCCAAAATTCAAGAAGGAGCAATTTAAGAGCAGGCTCTGGGTTCCTGAGCATCCACAGCTTTTGGGTTCCTTCTATTGAAATCACACACTTCTGTTTTAAACTGAACATTTTAGATGTGTTCATCATCACATTTTGACTTCCTCCTCTACTATATAAACATGAAAAATTAAATACTTTTTGAGAAAACAATTAATAAAGGAAATATATGCCAGACACTGATGACTTCTGTTGTGTCCAATGCTTACTGTCCCATGTTTTCTCCTGTGCTCTGACTTAGTGACCTTAGACAGTTACTGCCAGATTGTTGTGGCCCTCACCTCTGACACTCACCATGCCTGCTCGCACCCTTTACCTCTCCCTCCGCAGCATTCCTTGTATCACACTCTGGGGAATCTAATGTCCACATAAGTGTGAAACTCACAGACACTTTCTTTCAGAGAGAGACATATCCTTTTTTTCTTTTACAACTTACATGGAAAACCTATGTACCAATGGCTAATTTCTTGGCAGCCATTACACTGGGTTTGAGAATTTGAATTTCTCTTCAAGTTTGTGAAACTATATCTTCTCATTCTCATGCAGATTTCAACCAGGTTTTCAAACTGAGAAGCACTTCTTAGAATAGTTCTTTATTCCCAGGAAAAAATGGAATTATTGTTTTAATTTGAACCTAGACAATTCTGCTTTATATTGAAGTATTTCTTGAACATAGAGAAGGTGCAGGATCCTAATTTTATCATGTGGGGAATATAAATTAAGTACCTATTGTATTTAATAATTTGAGTGAGTCTTTGGGACAATGTCATTCATTGAAAGGAAAAATGCTTTGACTTATTTTTAGTTTGTACCTTATTCTAGGCTAGATTTTAACTTTTGCTAACTTATTTCAAAATCTTTGTGAAAAAGTTTTAATGTCTGACATTCCATTTATACCTGAGACTGAGGAACCTGGAAGGTTAAGCAACTCATGATAACGTGGCTTCCAGAAAGTGAAGGCACCATGATCCGCTTGTAGACGTGGCTCCAAAGTGCATGCTTATACTAATTCTTTATTGCTTTCTTTCAAGAAGCCCAAGGTCCAGCGGGACAAGTAACCACACAGGTATGCCAATAATTCTGAGAAGAAACTATTGGCTAAAATTGCACATAAAGAGTAAAAACTAAATATTTTAAAGTTATTTCATAAAATGCATGTTATGATTGATACATTGCATCAACTTAGATATAGAGAGACTCAGCAGGGAGCCAGGACTTACTTTGTAAATATCCTCATCCTGTGCAAAGGAGAGCAAGGAGATATTGTGAGTGCTACACCTGCCCGGGGGGTGGGACTTGGCCTGTGTACAACACAAGGGAGGACAAGAGGTTTGTTTTCCCCTTTTACTCTGGCTGCTGCCCTGAAGTGTTGCCCCAGTGCCATGCCACCCTGCCTTGCAGCCAGCTGATTATGGACTGAAACCTCCACAGTGAGCTAAATAAACCTCTCCTTCCTTCATTTCAGGTATTGGGTGTTTTGTCCCAGCAATGAGAGAAAGTAACCAAGACAATGCCAGAATTCTAGGAAGGTATTTCTAGGTTTGGTTTAATTTAATTTAATTTAATTTAATGGATGCTAAGTTTGATAGGGTACCCTAGCCTTTGTCAAATAATGCCTGTTTCAAATTTTATGTTCATTAAGAGTTTCATTCATCTCACTGGCAATTTTCTAATTAGGAATTGGTTTACATTTAGAAATTCTAATTTTTTTTTTTGTAGCACCAGGGATCAAACTCACAACCTCATGCCTGCCAGATAGATGCTTAAGACACTGAGCCAAACTACTGGCTCTACATTTAGAAATTCTAATAAAATTATTTGAACAATTAATCATCATTTTCCATATTTTCATAGTGCCTATCATTAAATAAAATAATACCACTCCAATGTAATAATTTTTCTTTACAAATATATCTAGTATTTCTTAACATGAATATTCCTTTTAAATGTAATCAGAATGTACGTGTAATTTTGTATACTGCCTTTTACATATAAAATCACTTATTTTTAGCTTATGAAAATTTAAACTGAAAAGACCACATTATATTTTAAGGGAAAATAACAAATGTAATGATTTCATAAAATGAATTTTAGTGTATAATTTAAATAGTTAGGAATTTTTTTTTACTTTAAAATATTTTTAAATATAGAAAACCTTAAGGAATAAATGAGAAATGGACTGTAACTTCATCTATCTGACAATCTTTTGTGTATTAAATTAAAATTTTATTTCAGCACTTAAGAGGCTGAGACAGGGAGATCATCATGAGTTTGAGGCCAGCCTGGGCTACATAAGTGAGTTCAAGGCCAACCTACAATATGTAGTGAGACGTGAGACTCTGCCTCAAAAAAACCAAAAGAAAAAAATTAATTTAATTAATTAAAATTTAATAAGCACACTGTTTCTGATTTAAAAAGTTAAAGCATACAGAAAGGTATAAAGTGATAATATGACAACTAATCATGACTGTCAACTTGACTGGATTAAGAAAGACCTAGAAGATTACTAAAGCACAAATCTGGGTGGGGCTTTGGTTCTATCTCCAGAGAGCATTGGCATGCAGGTCAGGGATCTGAGCTCTGGAGTTCAGCAGACTGACAGCCCAGGAGGAATGAAAGGGGAAGAAGGAAGTAGTTAGCCTGCATTTGAAAAGCTCCATTTGGCTTGAGCAGGTGTGTCTTTTGCTACTGCCATCACCCGTGGACATCAGATTTCAATTTTTTCAGTCTTTCAATGTGGACTCAGATCAGCATCTCTCGAGGAAGCTCCCAGGCCTTCGGGGTGGCTTGTCACTTCCTCCTTGAGCCCTGTGTTCTGCAGCTTCCTCTCAAACTGAGCAGCTACTGACTGGATCATTGCCCCAGCACACAGATGGCCACAGCAGAGCACCCACCGCTGATCCTGCAACCCCGCCTAATAAATTCCCTTGCAAAATCACACCTACTCAGTTTTTCTAGAGAACCAACTGCACAGACAAAATGAAAGTATCTCTTACTTCCTTAGTCCTTGCCCTGAGAGGTAACTAGAGTTAATTTTCTATTTATTCTTCCAGACAAAGACAAAAACATACTACTATGTGCACTTCTGTGCTTTTTTTAAGCAGACATCATGCACATATCTCGTCCTATGTTGATTCTTTCAGTTAGTGACGCTTGAACCTCTTCATATATCGCAGAGAGATCTATAATATTTTTGAAAATTTTATTCTGCAGCTTGTGTAATTATATTTAGCTTTTGTGATTTATACAAATTCTTATTAATAATTCTTTTCTTCCTATTAGTTGTAATGCTAGATTTACATCATACAATAAAAAAGCTGCAATCTGTATTATTCATATACATAGACGTAAATATATTTGTCTTATCAAATCCAAATGTTCAATTTTCAGAAATTTAGTTGCTAGCTCAAGGGATGCTAGCATTTATTTTTCTGATCAATACTGCTAAATTGTTGTACATCAATGTTGTTCCAGTTTTGTCCTCAAAGTATATGGCAATAGTTAATCAGCTAGAGTGCCTTGTATCAGGCTCTTACTATTTACTCTATTGAGCGTACATTAACTCATTCACTCCTTATGACGAACCTATGAGTTAGATACTGTATTAACACGCACATTTTATACATAAATAATTGAGACATGGGTCAGTGGCTACATTCCCTACTCACAGTCACAGGGCCAATGAAAGTCACAGTCAAAGGACAAATGGTTCAGGTGCAGGACCCGTGCTCTTAGCCAGTTAGCAGATTGTTTAATGGTGCTTGAAAGAACAGGTATCAGTTTTTTAGATTTTGATCAATATGAGAAGTGAAAGCAACAGATCAATCTGAGTTAATTCTTTTTTGACTACATAAAAATTAGTGTATCGAGCCGGGCGTGGTGGCGCACTCCTTTAATCCCAGCACTCGGGAGGCTGAGGTAGGCGGAGCGTTGTGAGTTCGAGGCCGGCTTGGGCTATGCTAGTGCAAGGCTGGCCCAAGCTACATAGTGTGATCCTTCCTCAAAAAACTAGGGTCGGGAGTTTGGCTCAGTAGCTTAAGTGCCTGTCTGGCAGGTGCGAGGTTGTGAGTTTGATCCCCAGTGCCGAAAGAAAAAAAAAATTAGTGTATCTTCATATTTTGGCTACTAGATAAACTTCTGTCTCAATAAACTACTTTTCTCATATCTTCACATAGTATTACATTTAATTACTCAAGTGTTAGTAATTTTAAATTTAGAAAAATAAAAAATGATACTTTCTTTATATGTTGAAATAAGTTTTCCAGAAAGAGATTTTATGTTTTATACTCTTAAATGCATTTATCTTTACTCTTCTATTTGATGTTCTGATGAAACTTAATTTTTATTTGAATTGTTCAAATTTAAGGTTTTTTTTTAAAGTATGAAATTGTTATAAGCTGTGTGATGTAAGAAGTCTGAGGAGGAAGAAATTATTTCTGGCTTGTGTAATTAAATAGAAGCTTACGAAGGTCTTTGAGAACTGATAGGATTTTTATAAATTAAGAAAAGGAAAAGGAAGGCAGATAGGAAAGGTCACAAATAGATTGAAAATGACAGAGAATCTGTCTTAGGATAGGAGAATAAATATGAAGAAACTAATCCCTGATTGACTACAGCTATGTTTTCTGTGCCCATTGCCACTGGAACATCGAAATTAGTTGATGAAGGGCAAGAAAATCCTTACATTCTTTGCTTCTGAACTATGTCTGCTGAAACACTTGCAGTTTCTACTCAAATCAACTTCCCGCCAAGAATAGAGGACATTGTTCTACTTACAATGAAAATTCCCCTGCAAAAATGCCAATATCCTAATAAAGAAACTTCAATATCTTTATCAGTTTATGGTCAAAGTGGAAACATTAGCAAAGTCATTTGGAGTTTTTTCCTATTCCATTTGTTGTTTTCAGTATCCATGGCTGGTTCCTAACAAGCTGCCTTCCATCTCATCTGAAAATTAATAAATGAAAGAATAGGAAGCTATTATTAGTTTGATTAATTTGTATGAGCCCAGCTGTTAGATTATTGAGTATGAGTTTTAATAAGAAAAAAAATTGGCTTCTTGCATCCAGACCTTCCTACTGTGTTCTTTCACCATGATATTTTATGGAAAAAAATCAGATGGAGAAAAATGTTTGGCAATAACAAAGCAGTAGACAGTGAGGAAGTGAGATGGTTAAATTCTAAGAGAATCTTAGTTTTTTAGCCCTTATTTGTGAAGTTTTCCTTTCTTCTCTTTTCTTTTTCTCTGCCTCCTTGTTGTTTTTACTCATGCCTCTCCTCCAATTATATAAAACATTAATCAGTAACTTTTTTTTTTCCTGCGTAAGGGTTGGAAGCAATGGGTCACAGTTACTAGAATTAACTTTTAAACTTTCCCTAACCCAGGTTTGAGTTAGTGCTCAATTTTACTGGACAGCTCTTGATACAAAACATTCACACAATTCTCTAGTAAAGGAAAAAATTAATGAAAGCCCAAACACATAACCTCACTGAATATAGAAAATATTCTGTTGCATCCATGAAACAAATGTATGTAACTGGAAAAGGGCAGATGTACATACATCCGAGCCTCTCTCCAACCCTGCGTGAATTGAATGGTCTCACTGAGGTGTTGCCTGTGGCCCTTGGGATTCCCACTCTGAGTGCAGAGCCAGTTGCAAATGTGTTTTCAGTCAAACGTGATTACCGAAGAGCACAAACATAATGTTTGCCATCCAAGACCTCTGCAACGTGAAACCGCAGATTAACTTGCACTGAAGGCCTGTTTGGTGAAGACTGGTCTGAAAAGATTTCGCGAGAAAGATGGTGTATGGAACCAGAGAGCGGAACCCGACACCAGGTCTAGCTGGCGGCGCTGCTTTCTTTGCAGCCGCTACACACAGATATTACAGGTTTGTCTCATTAACATGAAAGAGGTGAGCCGCGATAAGGAGGTGGGATGATCTCGACTGTAATATCAGTGTTACGTTCGATATTTTGGGACATAGGATTATCTTTATTTTTTAAGGAAGGATTTATGCAATAATGAATTTAATGTGTGTTAAATAAGGTTTTCTTCCTTTTTGTGCACTGTAATGTGGAAGTAATTTTGGTCTGTCGGCACGGAGGTCCCCCTGGCTCCCATCACGCACTCTCCGGGGCAGCAGAGTGCCAGCCTGCATGAGGCAGCGGAATGCATCGTCTCTGGTTGCACAGGGTTGGCTGCCTCTGGAGATCGGGTTGAAACTGATGAAGCAGCTCTTCCCCATTCAACAATGCCTGGCGCAACTGGGTTTTATTATACCAATAATAGCTTACTAATGGCCCTTAAATAAAAATCTTTCAGGAAATCTTCTGTGGTCTGTGCCTTACCTCACAACATTCATGGCATACAGGAACATAACTTTCTTATTATTGAAACAATTAGCATATTTCTCTGAAATATGGGCACACAAAAAGTTAAACAAGTTAAACAAGTAATAAGTTTATATTTAAGTGTGCATGTGTGTGGGAGAGGTCAATAATGTGCTGTTTAGGAGATCTTGCTGGAACCCAATGTTGGCTTTTTGAACTATTGAAAATATGAGAATTACTATAGTATCATCATTAATAATTTAGAAATCCTATTAATATTGCAATTTAGCAATACTTGGAGACCATATTATATACTGGTGACGATAGCTAATATATTATATCTTGAAACACACTGAGAGTGGTTGCAAATTATTCTTGGTACACTAATGATAATTATGAGTGAATACATGTTTTAATTAACTAGAAATAGTCATTCTGTAACATATATGTATTTCAAAGATTCACATTTTATGTAGTAAATACATACAAAGTAAAAGTAAGATTTAAATTAGAAAATAGCATTGCTCTGTGTGTCTGCTGTACTGCTTGCAGTATCAGATGGTCTGAAAACTTGCCCAAGTAGACTGTTGGTCCTGTAACAGTGGGCAAGTCTTTTGAACTCTCCGGTCTTAAATTCGATCGTGTAAAATGAGCAAGTTGAGCTATTTGATCCCTAAGCTGCCCGTCAGAGCCAATGGACTGAGGTCAAGGCCAAAGAGACATACTAGTGAATTTCCCTTACAAAGTTCCCAAGCTGGTAGTGAACTGTAATGTGGATGGTGTAGCAAGGCACTACTGAAAGTTACATTTAACACTATAGGTCCAATGAGAAAATGGCGTAAAATAAAAAGTCACAGATACTTAGGGGTTCACACTCTTGTCAACATTTATCTGATTTAATACGTGTTTCTTCTCTTCTCATCCAAAACTGCTTATGTTCTTCAAGATTCTTGGTTTTTATAAACCCTACTTTTAAATACATCTCCAAATACAGTTTCATAAAGTTTCAATGGCTTATTTAAGACCATTTCAATGATCATTTTCTGCATATAAACCATCTTGAAAGTTAGTGCTTTAAAATAATATCTTCATTTTACTCACAAGTCTGTTTCTGAGGGTCAGAAATATAAAGAGAAAGGAAAAGGAAAAAAAAATAAAAGAAACATGAAGAGGATTTCTCCACCACTCATAGAGGAAGGGTCCTCAGCTGAGGTGAACCAAACAGCTGTCAGCTGGCTCAAGCTGCTTATGTGGGACATGTTACAGCCTCAATGCTTTTGCTCACCTTCCAATATGTGTCAAAACTTAATCTCTGGGGTGATGGTATTTGGAGGGGAGGTTTGTGGGAAAGAATTATATTTTAGGAGTGGGATTAGTGTTCCAATTAGAAAAGCCTGGGCTACACAGTGAGTTGAAGGCTGGTCTGGACTGCATAGTAAGACCATTTCTTAAAAAACAAAAAAAAAAAGTAAAAAAATAAAGTAAAATTAGAGTGCAACTAATATTCAGAAGTCTATCATGTGACTTGCTTGAAAAATTACTTCCCACAGTTCAATATAGTCACCAAAAGGTAAAATGCTTTCTGTGTCAAAAACATATGCTTTGACCCCAATTGGAGACCATCTCACATGGCTAAACTGACAGAACCTTACTGACAATGGATAAAGATTTAGTTCAGTAGGAGTCTAGAAGATTGTCCATGATTTATGATGGTTCAGCTTAAAATTTTCTGACTTTTTGATGATGGACAAGTAGAATGTATTCAGTAGAAACCACATTTTGAATTTTGAAGTCTGATTTTTCTTCTTGGATATTAATACATAGTACAGTTCCGTCTTGTGTTCTAGGCAGCGTCTGTGAACTTCAGCTTCCAGTGAACCCCGTGATCTGGGGATAAATAACCGAGGCTCCAGAGGACACCGTGCTGTCAAACTATGATGTTTGGGAAGTTAAGTGTGTGAAATGCATTTTGTACTTTTGATATTTTCATCTTATAATTGTTTTATGAGGTTATAACCCCCACTATAAATCAAGAACATCTGTATATTAGTTTTCTAAGGCTGCTGTAAAAAGACTGGGCAAAACAACTGAAATTTATTTTCTCATATTGTAGAGACTGAAAGTCTAAGATTAAGGTGTCAGCAGGGTTGATTACTTCTGAAGGAAAAGTTTTATCACCTATGCTCTTTGGCTTGCCTATGGCTGTCTTCGCCCCAGGTCTTCTCTGTTTTTGCTCTGCATCTGTTTCCAAGTTTCACTTTCTTGTAAGGACGCCAATCCCATAGTGGATTAGTGCCTACCTTAGTGACCTCACTTACAATGGATTACTTCTTCAAAGATCTTATTTCTGAATACATTCTGAAATATTGGAGGTTACAATGAATAAGGGTGGGGTGCTGAACTCACCTAAGAACACCCAGGTAGGTACACTACATAGTTTGTGTCTTCCAAGCCTCTATGTTTGTGCCTATCACATTACCCACAAATATAGTCATACTGCATTTAAAAAGGAGAGAATTGGAAGAGAAAAAGAGAAAGGGAAAAAAAGTGGGAGAAGGGAGGAAGGGAGAGAGGGAGGAAGTTAGGGAGGAAGAAAGGAAGCTGAGGTATCCTAGAAATAACCTCACAAAACTGAAATCATCTTTGTCAATACCTAGACGTATTGCTTATATAACATCATTTGTTATGAAGTTTGAAAGGAAGTTCCGTTTTGCTTCTTTTGAGTCCACTCTATTTGCTAATTAAAATCAGTAACAAAACCTGCTGTACTGTCTTCTCCATCTGAGTTACTAACACTGGATAGCCAAGTTTGGCTCCTTTGCTTTTCTGGGCTTATTTGCAAGTAAATCACTTGTTTTCATTTTGCAAAGTGGCTCAGCTGTGCCTCATTGCACAGCGAAAGTGATGCTTGACAAGTGATCGTCCAGCAGTCACAGCAGAGCTTGTGCAGGCTGGCAAAGGACACTCAGCTGACTCACATGCAGTCAGGTCTGATAGAGGGGAAATAATTGGGATGATAAGTAGAATTAAAGGATAATGGAATTGGGATGATGTTGAGTATCTTAATTGGTGACTTTCAGCAAGATATAATAATACATGTGGGTTGAATATGAAATTTGGAGATAAGAATATTTGAACAAGAAGGAAGTCTTTGTCATTTATTTTAACAATGCAAAGTTATTATTTTAGGAAATTTAAAACATCAAAAACAAAAAGTATCTAAAAATGTTTCCATATATTTATTAGTTTCTTACGTACAAAGAAAGTACAAGTCTGATATACTGTGAACATTCATAGAATTATCTGCTAGCTTAGAAGAAAATATTTTCATTTACTATTTAATCAGTTTTTTTGAATTCACTGGTATTTCCTAATGCGCTGAGGTCTGACAAAGTGACAAATTCAGTGCAATTTAGTGCTCTTTTAAAGCACACTGTAATATTAAAGACTGCATTTATTTAAATTAAAGGGCAGTTCTAACATCAATAAAATGTCCTCTTTAAATTATCTTTTTCTTTAGCAAGAATGGGGTCTTACTGTGGTCATTGCCAATCTATACCTTAAGCGCTCCATGACAGATAAAAGTTGCTAAACAGACACCAAGGATGAGGGCTAAAGCTTGAAGCTAACTGCTTAAATGACGGTTGGTCATATGACTCTCATCCTCGGTTTTTAGCACTGACCTTAAAGTGGCCATGGTTATGATCCAAACTTTGCAGGAGGAGAGGTTCAGTTTGGATCATAGTTCTGGGGGATTTGGTCTACAGTGGACCAGCTCCAAGGTAGAAATGCTGGAAGGGCCTGGTGGAGGAAAACTGCATAACTCAGGGCAGCCAAGAAACAGAGAAAGAAGGTTGAAGTGGGGGACAAGAATATACCCCGACAGACACAGCCCCAGTGACCCACCTCCAACTGGATCCACCTCCAAATGCCACAGTAAGTCATGAACTCATCAATCGAGCAACCCACTTATGAGTATACAGCACCCTTGAGCCAATCACTTTCCAAAGCCCCACATGAGACTTTTAGCTCTAAATCATAACACAATCAGTGTAACTATGGATCCCCAAAGCCCTAAGCATAAGGCAATTATAGGAAGATTAGTAAATAAAATTTACTAGGAGAAAATAATTACTGTAAAACTTAATTTTATTATCTGATAAGCAGTATGACTAGTAAGCCTAAGTGTAAAAGAACCATGGAGAAATAAATGTGTTTGCCCACTAACTCTTCAATATGGACAAAAATTTAAAAACTATCAGTGAGTGGGATATAAAACATTGTAAACAAATTCAGAGCATATGGGTGATAGAGTGACACCCCGAAAACCTTGCAAAATTTAATTTCATGTCAATATTTGAAGACTGCCACTACTGTCATCCCTTTAGCAAATATTCACTGAACTGTGACAAGCCCATTGCCGGGGGCTGTGAATAAAGCAGTGTTATATAAAATAGGCTCTGACATCAAGAAATATGGTTTGTGTCACTTACTTGACAAGCTTTTACTGAACACTACCTATAGGGTAGGCATCTTACTAAGTATGCCCAGGAGATTAGATAGGAGATATGACAGAGTTCTTGTGTTCAATGATTTACCTAACTGCTTCCCCTAAGAGTTGAGAGGAATTCAAGAGTGAAGCATGCTATTTACTTCAAAAAGACACTAGCTAATTAGAAAATTTCTACAATAATTAGAAATTATATAATACAATAATTAGAAATTTACTTCAAAAAGACACTAGCTAAGTAGAAATTGTCTGCAACACTACCTTCCAGTTTCCAGGGGGCTTATGTCTTCTTTCCTTCTTCTGTATTCTTAGCTTAATGCTTTATCCTGAATTTTGTAACTGGTGTTTGTTCTATATCCTGTAATTTGGAACTTCTGCTCATGTAATGGTATTTGTCATGTTATTGGACTTTGAAACTAATTAGTTTATATTTTGGCCACAGGTTTCTCAGATATATTTTGTAACTGGTTTTCAGTCTCTGCTTGCTTTGACCTTTCATCTGTCTATCCTACCACAGCTGTCACTTGCTTGAAAATGTCCTTTTTCAGTAAAATGAATTCTGGCATCCCACTTAATCTCTTGGTAGTGTAACATATCTGTTGTCCAGTCTACTTAAAATTCCTCATCATTATTGATTTTTAATTCTGGTACATTAAACAAATATTTTTCTATTTTTAACCCAATAGAGGGAGGAAAACTTGCATATGCAAAAAGAGGCACTCACCAAATAAATTTTCTAGTAGTTTGAAAAAATAAACACAAGATTGTAGAAAGACACTTTATTTGCTAATGTTGAGTTTAAAGTTATCAAAAAATAAAATTTGACATCAGAGAATTTTTGCCTCTTCAATTATATTAAATTGTTGTTCATTACACATTAGAATGCTCTGATTCCTAGAAATCCTGTAACTTCTTCCAAACATATGAATTTAACTAGCATTTTGATACAAATTCTCTCACTAGAATATTAGTGAATGTATATCTTTTTACTACAACATTGCAGCAAAAGCACTTTACTTATTTCTTTACAATCAGAAAGTCTTTTTATAATCAAATTAAATCATTTTATAATTTGTGAAAAGAAGTCTTAAAACAAAACTTTCTAGCAGAGCTCAGTGGCAATTAATGTTAAAATTACACTGGCTGATTTCTTAATATCTATGTTCTTATATATGTAACAATTTTAGAAATCAACATTGAGTTAACTGTTAGAGTTGTGTTTCTGATTTTCTTAAAGGGCTTTGTTCAAAAAATTTAACAAAATTGAACCAATTATCTTCTCTAATTGGTTACTCACAGAATATGTATGGTTGAAATTTTTAAACTAGATGAATGAAACCAGCTGAAAAGGGAGATATAGTCAATAAAGAAACTATTCTTTTAACTTGTGGATTATTTATCGAATTGTTAGTTTAACTATTTTAATACCATGCATTCCATCAGTTTGTCAGTTCTGCTGCCACAATGTCATTGTTTAACTAAACTGATCATTTTATTTAAACATATTTATTGATATATGGGATGTAAATTCAGTTGAAAGGTAATAAGTAAGAGTATTTGTTTTTGAGGACTGCCATAGCAAAATGGGACCAAGTTTGGTAGCTTGAGCAGTAGAAACTGATTTTCTCCTCATTCAAGAAGCTAGATGTCACATAGAAACGTAAAAACAAAGTCGGTGTGTCAGGTCTCTTTCTTTGGGTGACAGTTGACTCCCTGCTGGCTTTATCCTCTTCTAGACTTTCCTCTCTGCACACACATCCCTAGTGTCTCTTTATGTGTCCAAATTTTCCTTATAAGGAAAGCAGTCCCTGTGTGCTAAGCTCCACCCTAAGGGTCTCATTTTAACTTGACCATGTGCTTTAAACTCCTAACTCTACATTCACATTTTGAGGTACTGAAAACAAGAAATTCAGCATTTGAATTAGGCAGGGGCAAGGTGGTAGTCACAATTAAACACAAAATAAGAAGTGATTGATCATTCATTTAAAAATGGACTTACCGTGCTCACTTCAGCAGCACGTGTACTAAAAATGGGTTTATCATTCTTAGACTTCATAGTTACAATCTGGCCTTCTGGATCATTTTGATTTTTATACAGAAGACTTTGCAGAGAATTATCTTTAGGTTTCCATACCCATATACCAATAATTCTGGAAAAATATTTACAAATTAGCCAAACTTGACAGATTTTTGCTTGTGCATGTTAACATTCAACCCAGAGTTTCACTTGTTTATAAAATTATTTCATCTCTCAAAAATTTCGTCTTCACCTTATGGTTTTACAGATTCAATTAGATCATAAATTAATATTTTAAGGCATTAGTATGTATCAGTAATGGGCTAGCATTTCTCCATAACCAAAACCTCTTAGAAATCTCTGTTACCTACTAGGAGAAATGTGAAGGGAAAGGGACACTGATTGCTTGCTTAGATGCTTGGACTCTTAAACTCAGGAGATCAGTCTTCGAATCCCAGATAGGCCACTTTCTTGGCATGATTTTGATACAGGGGAATGAAACTCCCAAACTACTATATGTCTGTACAAGTTTGTGTTTTCTAAAATCAAAGAATGAATTATAGGAACAACAGAGGGTAAGAGCAGAATATATTTATTGAGAGAAAGAAAGCTTCTGTCTGAGAGAGAGAGAAGGGGTCCCAGGGGGGTTGCCAAGGACTCTATCTTTTCTAGGGACTTTTATAGAGTAAAGCCACAAGGTAAGACAGGTCTAAGGCAGGGAAAAAAACTACCTCACAAGGTGGGCATGAGGTGGGACAAAACTACAGTCAACCAGTAAGATTAATTGCACAGATAAAATGGATTAAATCAGGAACAAATGGAGAAGCCAGTCACATAGCAAGTGGGCATGCATAAAGAGCAGTGACTCTTCCTGTACTGGGTTTGGATGGTGACTCCTGGCTTCCTCAGGGTGACAGAGACCTAGTTATAACATCAATTGCTGATGCTTATCCTGAGGAACTATGTGGGTACATTTGATTTGTCTTTTGTCTTGAGCTGTGGACCACACTGAAAGTGATTGTCTTTCCCACAGTTGCAGGGTATCTGGCCTTCTGCCCTGGCTCCTTCGAGGGCCTACCCCTGTCTGACTGCCTATAATATTTCTATCTAACTCAGCTGCCTGCAACAATTTTGCAGTGTAAGGCTTAGATTTTTTTCCATGTAGAATTAAACCTAATCCTTGGCATTATGCACTGATCTCATGAGCTAATCCACAGAAATAGTGGCAACAGTAGTGCACACAATAAAACAGCACACTGAAAAATGTAATCATATAAAGCTGGTTGTAAAAAGGAGTATAAGAACCCCTTATCAAGTGAACAAAAACTCAATAATGTTATGGAATCAGAAATATCTGCTGAATAGGTTAATACTAGCTATTATCTATTATTATGCAGGAAAGGAGAAGTCTGTATTCCAAACTTTGAATACTGGTAATGATAAGCATGATTTGAGTAATTCTTGTTGTGTTTTAGTAACTGTTATTTAGTGAATTAGCAAACCTGAGGGAGGTCTTGGACTTCTGTACCTGTTGATGATACTAGTACAGTCCTGGAGCCTCCCAAATTTAGACCTAATATCAAAAGTAGCAGTGACTTGAGAGATCTTCAAATTTGTAGTGGGTGTTAGAGGAGATGGTAGTCTTGTGAACTTCTGAACTCTGGAGGGTCCTAAAATAGTAAATACAAACCTTATCATTCATTTTAAAATGTAAAAACGTCTTAGTGTTACGGTATGGTATGATTGTCTGTCCATGAATTGTGAAATATAATTGGGTTCAGTCACATAACTGCTGTAAATGGAATACTGTAATTACCTTAAACTGGCTTTTCCATTTAAAGTTAAAGGTTTAATTCATACTCCTCCAATATTGGTTTTAAACAAGTTATTTTACCTCTGTCTTTCCATTATTCCATTCATAAATGTTTCTTAGTTACCCTAAAAGAATATTTTGAGGAGTTTTTAGCCTAACTATGGACAAGTTTCTTGTGTACCAGAAGTCCAACAAAATGATATATTTAAAGGCTCTATTCAAACACACTTGATAACATTTTTCTAAGTAAAACAATGGACAAGAAGATGTCTTAAGTCACCTAGATGATCCAGTGACTCAGCTGTGCTTTTAGAGTTAGAAATGGCTGCATATTCATGTAGCTGCTATTAATTGTTGCATATACTTGTACAGATTGATTCTGTGTGTTCCTCTGAATAAAGCAGAGAAAGTAGGATACCATCAACAGAGAAATTCAGCTCCCCATTTGTCTAATAAAAAATGAAAACACACACAAAAGAAAAGTCACTGAAATATTTTGGCAAGAGTGTTCCTGGTATGTATAAAAGAATAACTACAGTGTTAACCTAATAAAATTGTTAATCTCACAGGAGTCAAATTTGGAAAGTTAGTTACCAAAAAAACACAAGCAAAAAAAAAAAAAAAAGCAAAACCCCACTAAAACTTCTTTGAATTACAAGAAAAGAATGCTTTTGGAGAATTAATGCCAACTATTTATTAATTCTTTATTCTCATATGCAAATTTGCTTGTCTAAAGCATGAGAATATTTATAAGTGGTTATATATGCCCTAACTATATAATTTTATGGCAAAACCAGACTCTAGAAGGAAACTGAACATCAAGACAGCTGAAATGAATTTTGTATTATGTATAGATATGATAATTTATCAGAGGAAGATAAAGAGAAAACTCAAGATAAACAGCAACACATTTTCACTACCAATCTATTATTTACAAGTCAATAACATTTTCAAACATTTGATTATATGCTAATCCCTAAACTTGGTGATTTTTGTATAATGTCATAATCTTTTATAGATTAGACCTAGGGAATATTACACATTTACATATCATTATAATTACTACTATAGATTCTTGCTGCAAATACTGATAAATATCTATATGCATGTGTTTTTGCACATATATATAAATATGTTAAACATTTTACTACATTATAAATATATATAAATATACTAGTACACATGGTATCCAGCCTAGGATAATAACTTATCTGTAATTTTGTGTACAAGACAGTTTTCAATGTATTTTATGCCTGTTAGATCATTTATTTCCCATAATACCCCCTTAAATTCTTGTTGGTATCCCATTTTAGAAAAGGGAAAAGTGAAGCTCGTGGGGGGGTATATATTTTTTTCAAGACTATTTAGTTATGAGTGGGACAAACAGGATTTGGTTCCAGCAAGTTTAAATAAAAATTCTATTTGTTGGGGATCCGGATAAATCTGGTCATTAGATCTAAAACGAAGTTCTTTACTATGATTAAAATCAAAATTGGGAAAGAAACGGGACAGGCACACAAACATGTGAAAAATACACAACCATCAAGTTTCAAAGTAATCAAGGTATTTGGTGCAGGTCTAGACCCTAGATCTTACAAGCACTGTGGACTACAAAAGGTGATTCTCAGAACCAAAAATTCCTAGAGGTGATACATTGCGGACTCAGGAGCCAGATACAATCATTGTAACCCTGACAATCCTAAAGATATATTAAATGTTTTTAATTCATATGTTATTCACAATTATGTGTAGTGTAACATTTGAGATAGAAATTTTCAATACAGAGATTTAAGAATATTTTTAGTCTTTATTTTCATGTTGTTTCCAGACTAGAGGCAAATTTTGCTTTATTTTGATTTTGTACATTGTATGATGATTGCCTTATTAAAAAATACAATGATGTGATCTTTCACTAGAACATACTGAACAAAACTGTTTTCAAGTTTTTACATTGCATTGAAAAGTCACAGAACGTCTACTGTCATAGAACCCTGAATGCGCCTCATCTCATCTGAAATTTCACAAAATATTTATGGTTATGGACTTTGCATTAAAAATACTTTCCCTGTCTTTATCTGAGTGTTTTTGAAATTTTTATTTGCTGCCTCATTTTAAATTCATTATCTTGGATCAATAATGTGATGCTTCATTTTTCATCATAAAAATGTACCCATTTTGAAAAGTAAAAGATTGTGTATGGACTATTCCCTTCTTGTAGGTATTTGTTATGTAGCTACATAACAAATGACCAATGATGAATTTTTAAAAATTAAACACTGGTTTTTAATCACAATAAGAACACAATGATGCAAAGTGGCTCTCTCAGAATTGATAATGCCTGGGGTATATGTGTAAAGAAGTACACTGGGTCCTACATATATTATTTAAAAGCTTCAATCAGCTGTCCCAGACTGGGAGGAAAGGCCATTCACTGCAGTATGTTATGGGATCAGGGCTCCTCCTTCATTAGTACATCAATGAAACAGTTGCATCAGATTCACCTGTGGTGAATGAGAAATTCCAAACCCCATAACATTTAGGTAATTTAGTGTATTTTAAAAATTCAAACTTTTATAGGACAGCTGATTACTTCATATTGTATTGGGATAACACCAGCTTCTTTGCCTATGACAAATTTATTTTTCAGATTAGTCTTCTTTTCAAGATTTCCAACCATATTTATATAGTAAATTAGGAATCAACTAAGTAAGGCCGTCATATCTGCAACTCAGCCTGAAATGTGAATCGTCACGAAAGAACAGAATTCAGCATAAATGAAAACCAGAGAAGGTATTGTGGAATAAAACTGCTCATTAAAAGCTCCCCACTTTTTTTTTAACACAATTTAATTTTAAAGTAAGGCTTGTGAATTTACATTTAAACTTTCAAAATGGCTAGTTATTTCTTTATTCATTTGATTTTAGTTCATGAAGAAATGATAGCTTAATAATTAACCCTCATCTCTTTCATGTATTTTAACTAGCACTACTAATATTTTGTTACTTATAATATTCTGTATAAGGTAAAGAAAATATTAGTGCTCCAAAACAAAAGACATCATTTAATTGTTTGACTCCTCAGGTTTTTATTATCTTCCACTGTCAACAGCTGTATGAGATACGTTTTATTACTTTTTTGTGATTCTACAAGCATTTTTTTTACAACCTAAGAGTCACACTCAGTTTTACACTAGGAAGGCTTCTGCAGTATTCTGCACATTTTCATCTTTTCATTTATGCAGATGTATCCATTATAGAGCCTACTTTACTAAACATTCATGAAATATAGCAAAATTTATAGTTGTGCTTCTAATAAAAAAATTATAAAGTTCTATTGTGTCATACAGAAGATTTTTACCTAAAGATTGCATTTTGCCACTGTTTTATACTTCACAAAGAATGTGTTAATTCTATATTTCTTATGCATGGCTTGTTTATTTACTTGTTTATTTTTGAGTTTCTGCATATCAAACCCAGGGCCTCATGCATGCTAGGCAAGTGCTCTATCACTGAGCTACATCCTAGTCTCTGCTTGCTTTTTCTTTTTTTTATCCACTTAATTTCATTTAAATAAAAAACATATTTACTTAAATAACTATAGTATAAATCAAAATAAACAAGCTAACTGTTCTAGCTGTGATTTGAATTTGGAATCACATATGTCTTGGGATTTGATGGCGAATTCATCACACTTTTGCTCAGTACTTGTACTTTAAATAGATTGTCATCACTCTGAATCAGGAACACTTAACCACATAACTTCTGAATTTTGGAGCTCTTTTCAAATCTTCCATATCTACAAAGTATTATGCTGATTATACAATATGCAAACTATGACTGAAAAAATGAAAGATCATTTAAAATTCCAATCAACCACAAAAATGGTTCTGCATGTATCTTAATAGTTCTTATTTTGTTCTAAAAGGGAAACTGTGTAAATGTACAGAGAAGTCACAGGATGGGATAAGCAAATTTCAAGTGCTTTATCTAGGGCTACGTGCAATATACTAGGTTGGACGGTGCTCCTAAAATTTCATGTCTACCTAGACCATGTAACTGTGAACGTATCATGTGAATATTTTTGAAAATACTGTTTTTACATATGTAGTCAAGTTAAGACTACTGGATTTGAACCTCAAATTCAACATGTCTTGTGTTCTCATAGAAAGAGGGAGATCTAGACAGACACACACGAGGAAGCTGGCCAGATGAGGCTGAGTGCACAGAGGGAAGCGATCCTTCTGCAAGCCTCGTAATACCACAGATTGCTGTCATCGGAGTGTGAAGGTTCTACCCTGCAGACTTCACAGAACATAGCCTTGCTAACACATTGATTTCAAACTTTTAGCCTTACAAAGTGTAAAAGAAGAAATTTCTGTTTTTCTAAGTCACTCAGGTTGTGGCATTTTGTTAGGGTAGCCCTAGGAAGCATAGATGGCCTGCATTTACAGATAAAGTACTGTTCTTTTAGATCAGTTGGATTAACAAGTATTGGGTACCTGTGTATAATAATGATATTCTATAGAAATACATTTTTGGACTTTCAAAAGAGAAAGATGGACTCAACAACAGAAATGTCAGTGTAACAAGTGGCTAACACTAGTGGTTACCCAGCCAAACTTTGTTTACTTCTCTTTTATTTCCTTGAATGTGATTAGATGAGCATGTGATTTTTGCAGTAATGCAGTTATGTAATACTAGACAGAAAAAAACTGATCCAGATTTCTGCCACTACTAAGTTCCTAGTCAAACCTAAAATACTCTTCTGTGAATCATGTTATTATGGAAGATCATGAACCTTATTGCTTCAGCTACAGTGAGTTGGATTCTCTAACAGTTATTGTTCCAACATTTAAATGAATACACTGCACTATGTCCAAGTTTATAGAAACATATAAAAAGGAACTCGAAACCAATCACTGGAAAGATGATGAAAAGGGTGTAAGTTTGCCAAGTCTAAAGAATTGTTAGATAGCTAAGGCTGAATGATGAAAGGGTGGTAAGACTTGTGAATGAAGAGTGGAGACTGGTGCATAATCAAATAGACCTTTTAGGCTTTCACAATGAGATAAATATTATTCCAGTTGCAATTAGAAAGCATGGAATTATGAGCATGGAAATAGCATAAGAACTTTTATGCACTGAAAAGAATTGTAGCTCCCCTGGGGAAAATAAAATTTAGGAACATAACAATAGATGAAAAAATCAGGAAGGCATTGCATTCATCCAGGCAGAAATGCAGAAATGGGAAAGAAGAAATTTATTAAGAAAAACATAAGATATATTTTGGAGGCAAAATTGATAGAATCAGATAATGATAGCATATTTTTCCACTTTTAATTTTGCTACTACTTTTGTGTGAATTATTACATTCAGATTACCAAATGATTGCAATTATCTAAATTGATGATACTTTGTAAGGTCTACTATAAATAGAGTTTGAATTTTAGTGCATTATTTTCATGATTCTTTTTGACTTTTCAGAATGCTTTAACAAGTTCAGGTTGCTGGAGAGTAACTTTCATAAATGCTATATCAGCTATTTGTAGGCATTTTACTTTAGGAGCATAAACATTGAGGGAACATGATTGTGACTCTCAGAGCACCAGGGCAAAACAGCAACTATTTACCAAGGAATTATATCTTCTGGGCAACATATCAACATTTAGAAGCCATGAGATTTCTCATTTTCACTGATCATACACTCCCTGACCTCTCTCAATACATTTAATGGGTCTGTGTTAGGGATTCTAAACCTCTAAATGGTAATAATGATCTTTTCCATCTAAGTGGAAAAGTGGAGGGATTTTTGTAAGGTACATAGAACTTGCCAGCAGGCAATCACTGCATGCACAATTTATTGTTAGTTTTATGGCCAATTCAAACCCCAAAGAAATTGAAGTCATTGTTATCTGAAGGTTGTTCAGTTCATTTTTCAGACAGATGACTGACCCAATACAAGAGTCTCACAGTCTCTAAACAATTGCATGTGTACTCTGCCTTGGCTACCATGGAAAAAACAGATGAATGTTGCTGCATTGTGTGTCTTGCATTTCTTTCCTAAGCAGTTGGGAACTAGAAGGATGTGATACAATCAGAGATTGAAAAGAAGTCAATATTATTCTTTTAAATGTTGTAGTTTTAAAGTGAGAGTGTATTGAAGATGCCTTAGGTTTCTAAGTAAGCACACTTGAAAAATATTTTTATTTAATTCAAAATTTACTGAAAAATCTCATTATAAGAGTCTTGAGCACATTGAAGGGCACTAAATGTCTATAGCAGCATGTATTTGAGAAATTATTTGCATTTTGTGAAATGTAGGAAGCTACATAGAGAAGGTGATATTTCAAGTAGGTCTGAAAAAGTGTACAGAATATCAGCAATAGGGATGTGAGGAAAAGGAAACATTCTTGGAGTCTAGGCATTTGAATGTAAATGTAGCACATGCATTTGAGAAGAGCTGAGAACTTTGATTTCACTGGAGCACATTAAGAGAAAAGGAGAACAGATAAGTAGAGACCAGTCATATTATAAATATATTTAATGACATTTTTAGAATTTGAACTTAATATTGAAAATAAAGAGGCTAGAATCGGGATGCTGCAATCTTTTCTTAATTAAAATAATTTCCATTGTTGTCTTCATGGAAGAACTACTACCTGGTATCCCCCCACAATGAACTATGAAAAATAAACCAAAATAAGGTCAGTTTAGATAAAAGGCTAGAAAAAAATTCTCCTATATTTATTGAGCTTTATTTAGATACAGTAAAATTTAGTCTTTTAAAATAACAATTCATGGTGTTTAGAATTCACACGGTCATTCCATCATTACCACTGCTTAATTTTAAGAGTTTCATTATCCTCAAAATATGCGGTGTATTCACCCGCAGACTTCCCTTTGTTGCCCACAGCGTCACTCATATGTAGGACCGCCACCCCTAACACTAATTAGTGGTAAGCAAAAAAGATCTGTTTTCAGTTTCCATGTAATTTGCCTACATGGACATTTTATATGTCCAGAATCACAAAATATGTGGCCCTCTGTTACTCTATTTTTCACTTAGAACAATGTTTAGAGTTCATTCTCTTTTCTGGCCAAATAATATTCCATTGTATGAGGATACCAAAACATTTTTATTCATTCATCTATTGATGGATACTTGGGGCTTTTTACTCTTTGAGTATTATGAACAATACTGCTGTAAATATTCAGGAATCAGTTTTAGTGTAGACATGTTCAATTATCTTCACTGTATCCTTGAGAGTAGCATTTCAGTATAACTCTATTACTAGCATTTTGAGGAGTTAAGCTGACCCGTTTTCCCAACTGGATGCATTATTTGACACTTTTGATAGGAATGTAGGAAGGTTCTAATTTCATCACAGCCTCTTCAATTCTTTGTTTTATCTGTCATTTTTTATCTTACCCATGCCAGTGAGTATGAAGTCACATCTTACTGAAATTTTCATTTATATTTCTGATAATGATGATTGATGTTGTTTAAATAATTTTATATATTTATGAGTCACCTATACATCTTCTTTTGAGAACTACTTTCTCAAACTCTAGTCATTTAAAATTAAGTTATCATACTTTTATTGTTGAATTTTAAGAATTCTTTATATATTCTGAATGCAAGTCTCTTATCAGATATATTAGATAAATGGTATATTGTATATGATGAAAAAAGATGTCATTTATTTTTCTCCCTCCACCGGGTGTGCTTTCTCCATGAAGTACAATTTTACAAATTTTTGATTAGTTCCTATTTATGTGCTTTTCTTTTGTTGATGGTGCTTTTGATGTCATATCTAATAAACCATTGCCAAGTCAAATATGAAAATTTATTGTTTTCTTGTAAGACTTTTAAAGCGTTAAATCCATCTTCCTTTCTTTTTTCTTTTTTTCTTTCTTTGTGTGTGTGTGTGTGTGTGTGTGTGTGTGTGGTGGTAGTGGGGATGGGAGGGGCGCAGAGGCTCATGCATCCTAGACAAGAGCTCTATCACTGAGTTAAGATGAGTTGAACACCCAGGGTCTTCAGTCCATTTCAAATGCATATATTTGCATGTAATAAGAGGTAGGGTCCAACTTAATTCTTTGTATATGGATTCAGTTATTTCAGCAATATTTATTGAAAGATTATTCTTTCCCTATTGGGTTGTTCTAATTACTTTAGAAAATAAATCAATTGACCATAGATGTAAGAATATATTTCTGAAATTTTCAATTATATTCCATAGATCTATGTGTCCATCCTATGCCAGTAGCACAGTGTCTTACCACATGACAATATACCAACACTGATGCCTTTACTTTCTGATATTCAGAGTGTGAGAAATATATTTTTGCTCCTTATAAGATACCCAACAAATAGTGCTTTGCTACAGCAACACAAACCGATGAAGTCAAAATTACACACTCTTACGGTTTGTATCTAGGTGGCCCTCCAAGCCTCATGCAATCATAGAGGTGGCTGAATCTAGAGTTTGTGATTTGTTAGTTGTCTAGCACTGGGATCTGCAGTGTGAGTGTTGCACCTGCCCAGGGTCGGAACCAGCATACAATATAAGGGAGGGAAGAAGGCGTGTTTTTTTTCTCTTTTGCCATTTTTGGTCTTGCTGTTTGCTGCCACCATGAATGCCCCTCAGCTATGCCACCCTGCCTTGGAGCCAGCTGAATATTGACTGAAACTGCCAAAAAATGTAAGCTAAATAAACCTTTCCTTCCCTAATTTTGGGTGTCAGGTATTTTGTTTCAACAATGAGAAAAAATTACCAAGGCATACACTAAAAAGAAAGTTATACTCTTAGATTTAATTAAATTGGAAAACAATGACCATTTATCATAAACCATATTCAAAATTTTGTCATAACATTGCAGAGTTGTATCTCCCCCTTTCTTTAATCTGAAGCTTTTATTGTTATTCAGCAGAGATGAGGGTGTGCAATTTTTCCTGGTTCATAGTGGACTAGCATCATCCTGTAGCCCTTGGAAGCATAATTATTTTAAATGAGACAGAACAGAGTTCCCTGTTTCCTTCCTGAACACTTTAGGCAGCTGCTAATGAATCTCTAAGGCACTCATATTGGTGGAAAAGTAATATACTTTCTTGCATGTGATGCTATCATATTATCAAATAAAATTGAAATTCATAAAAAGTCAACACTATGCTACAATCCTTTGCAGCACTTATTTGTATTTGTGTCCTAATCTGTAGTTCATGTTCATACATATGTTAATTACTCTGTGTTGCAGTGAATGATTTTAAATAGCTTTTACCATCTACTACACAGAAAGAAATAATAAGGTGATTAATGAGAACATGTACGAAACGTTTGGAAAGCAGGAAAAGAAGCAGTATTTCAAATTAAATATAAGGAACTATAATAGGAAACATTCTTATTTCTGTCTCTAGAATACATTTGTTGAAGGTTCAGTGTTTTAGAAATACATGTTCTTTATATGAATGGAAAAATTGTCATTCCTGATTTCATTTCTTCTGAAATAGAGTTTAGCATTTTATTTGTACCAATTATAATAATAAAAGAAACATTATAATAAGTAAAAGCTGAAAGTGAAAATAAAATCTCTCACATTCGTATTTCAAGTTCATCATTGTCAGTGTCTCCAGTTGATAAATACATTAATCATGCAGACACATAGTAGTCTATCACTCAATAATTATTAAATAATTATATAGGTATAATGTTAGATTTTACAATGGAGTATTTTGTTGTACATACTTTATTCTTTTCTGAATTTATATATGCTTGCAATACATAGTGATTACATGCAGCTTGGGAGCTTGATTCAAATACATATCCCATCTTGATCATTTCATGCCCTCTGCTTTCCTCCCTCCCCTCTTCCCCCTTTCCCACAGCCATTTCTAGAGTAGAAGCAACACTGCTCATACTTTCCTACTTCTTAACATTGTTTTCTATTTTACTCTTTAAATTATCTATATTTGGGGTAAATCATATAGAATGTAGTAGTCTATCACTCAATAAATATTAAATAAGTTAATAAAGATATGCATATTTTAATTTTTATACCATATTGTTTCATTGTACATGCATCCTTTTAAACTTTTGTCTTTGAATTATGCATTAAAGCTCTCTGTAATTTCCAACTGTATACCCACTATTTAGTGATTCATACCTATCAAACAATTTTGTTGTTAAATCTTTACATTAATTGTCTTTTTCTACAATCCACAACTAATATACTGATAAATTAAGACATTATATAGCTTCTGAAAAAAACTGAAAACCAAAATAACATTCTGAATGCATATATGTTTTAAGAAAATAATATAACCGGCTATATATAACTTTCAAAATGATGGCATCAGCTTACATTCCCACCAGAAATGCATGAAGTTTCCATGACCTGTGAATTAGTCTGTGCCCCTGTATTTTTCCAGAGTTTAATGCTAAGTTTTGAATGGAACTAAATATAAAAGTCTGTTCATCTACATTAAGTACATTATTCCAAATGTTTCCAGAAATACATGGTCTTAGACTATTTCACAGAGGCTTCTAAATTTTGTCTTTAATCACATGGTTATTGTTTTTTTTGCTTTTTGTTTGTTTGTTTGTTTGTTTTTGTGATGCTAACATTTGAATCCAAGGCCTTATGCCTTCTAGACTAGTGCTTTTTCACTGAGCTATGTTCCCAGTTATGTCAGGAAAATTTTTCAAGTTCCATTTTTGGAGCCAGTTATCTGTTAGTTAATTGTCATTTTCTCCAAGTAAATTTAACAAACTAAAGTGCCCTTAAAAATCATAATTGCTGAATAAATTAAGGAGTATTTTAGCCTAGGAGAATAAAAAATAGATGATTTCATTATAAAGCATGGTTCCTTAAATTGAAAATACTTACCCTTAAGGGAATTTCATTATACTTCTTTGATTTTCTTAATTTTCTATTTCTAAATATCTGCAAACCAGGATTTAAGGATCATTGTCCATCATCTTCTTCTAGAAGTGTGAATTAGAAGTTTAGGGAAGAGAAGTTATTTGTGGAAAGTAGGCACAACTTGATTAAACAAATGAAACAAAGTATATTCCACTAATGAGACTTAACAGGAAAGTAGATCTAGTTCAGTGCTGTGTGCGTAAATTACCAAGTCTGTCAATACCTCTTTCCATGGGTAACCTGTATGACTAGTCTGAAAAACTATTAAATTTCATTATTTCTATTCCTTATTCAATCCTTAATTTAGCGGCAACAGAAATTTATAAAATGATCAAACTGTCTAGCTATATTAAACACACAATAGATGGAACATAAGTGTGTGAAACAAAGCAAAATATTAAATAACTGAATTAGGTGTGGAAAGTGCTCTTTACCATGCCTACACTATTCCTGCCTTTGTATCCCTTTCAGCTCACTCACACTGTAAGAAGCAGTACGTCAGTGTATTAACTGATCTCTGATACAGAACTTTTGTCTACTTTGTTCAGAGATGCTTCCAAAAGGAAAGAACTGCTGCTAGAATTAAGATCAACTTTAGTCTAGGTTTTTTTTTCTTCAATTTTTTATTATACTCTGAAAATGAAAGAATAAAAACCAATTTTTTTGGTTTATCTATTACTATTACTCATTCTTCTGTTCTTTGCAAAGTAGCTCTTCTTTGCTCTGGAACATCTAATGTCATGTAATATATTTATCAGAAAGTGCACAAATATTCAGGGGACAAAATTTCACATTATGTCATATTTTACGCAACCATTTTCACCCAAAATATAACCAGTACTTTATATCTATAACCATGTAATAGTTTTGTTTATTTAAGTATACAAGAAAAATCATACAGTAACGTTACTTGTCATGTATTGCTTCATCATTCAAGGTTACTTCAGTGACATTTTTCTATATTGTATTCATATGATGTTAGTTTGATACTTCTCATAACTCTACAGCAGTCTACTGTATAATTGTAATTTATTGGTCCTTTCAATTACTGATGCAGCTCTGGGTTATTTCCAGTGTGTTATGATTATTAACAATGCTTCTAGAAACACCTTTGCATGTGTATGTTGGTATGTACATTTATGCATTGTTATTTTATTTAAAATGCCCTAGTATTAAAATGACTATTTCATTGCTTATGTTATGCTTAGATATATATTCTCAAAACTGTTTTCAAAAGTTTTCCAAATTGCATCCCAGAAAATTTCAGTCACTTAAAATCCTTGTCAGCACTTATTTTTGGCAGCATATAAGACTATTTTTAAGTCCATCCTAGCAAGTATGTATTGAGCACATGAGAATTTAACTTTCTCTATGTGCTTTGGCAGAAATTTACACAACAACTATGAGTTCTATTCATTGTTCTCAAAGTTTAAATACTTAAGATATCTGTTCTTAGCTGGGCATGGCGGTGCTTGACTATAGACCCAGGTACTCACGGGTTGAGGAACGAACATCACTGGAGCTCTCTAGGAGTCTGAGGTCAAACTTGATAACATGAAAGAACTCATCTCTTAAAACTCAATGAATGGAAAAATATGTTTTTGATCTATACTTACAATATATTTGATAATTTTGAAGTTTTGGAGACATAAGAATTTATTTCACGTGACCTAGAAATTACTATAGGATGGTCCTTATCTTAGTCTGACCCCCAGGAACTGCAACAATCTGATCACTTTATTGATTTCTTTATTATACAACCCACCATGTGTAGATTAGCAAAGTTTGTTAGATTAACAAAGTTTGTGAGATTAAATTTTCCCTCCAATATTCAACCATAATAAGATCTTGGGCTTTTTCTGAGATTTCCCTTTCTTTTGTAGAAAATTTCTGGACTTACACTGGGTAGGCGATGGCATCACATATAATACAGACAAAAGGTTTAGAGCCTCTTTGAAAGGATGTGTGAGTAGATTTATTTACCTCTCCTAAAATCTTTCTTGCTATGTGATTTATGCATTCATATTCTTACATTTTTTTCTCCCGCAAGATAGTTGGTATAATTAACTAATACGACACTGGCATCATCTAGTTGTGCTTTTAACATACAGAAAGTATACACTATTTATTAGTTTTATCTTCCTTGCTTCAAGTTCATATTCAAGCCATTTGTTTTCCATTAATTTCTATTTACATACTCTTTAATTATTTTATGATAATTTTTCTCCTTAATATTTATTTTTTATTTTCAATTTCTATAATATATTTAATTTTTAAGAACACCTTTTATTCTTTTCAGGGTGCTTTTCATAGCATGATAACATCCTGTTCTTGTGTAGTGTATACAGAACATATAACAGACTACCTGGCACTCTTGGTTACAGAATTTTTACTAGAAAGTTTCTTAGGGTCTTTGTGTTGCCCATTTCTTTACAGCAGTTGCAGGATCTGTTGTTTGAGCTAAAACTGTAGTACTGCAGGCTTCTAAGATCCAACATCACACCAGCTGCGTCTACCTGTAAATCATAAAAACTTAAGTCAGAGATCATTGGTCTACTACTTCCTAACTGTTCTATAGAGAACCTCTGAATTACTTCTACTATGCTTTACACCTTTCCTAGTGAAACCTGTTGAGCAAACTACACTGAAAATTATTTTACCTGTAGCAAAAAAATCTCTGCCACTGAGACTTAGCTGCTTTCTTTTTAGACTTGTTTGGATAGTTTGATCTTCCCTTAGCATAGCCTGTTAGTATTAATTGACTTGTTTGATATGGTGATTCAGTGAACCTAAGGAAAGGTGTTTTCCAAAGGCATTTATTACTTTCAATAGGATTTCTTGCATTGATAGCAAGCACAAGTAATGAAAGCCACCATTTGCTGAACATTCATTGAGTTGCTAGGCCATGCTAAGGCTTTCTGCCAGGCCCTAAGAAGATGATCCATGAACATGAGGACGTGGTGGCTGCTCTGACGACACTTACATCCAGATGAAATTTTACTTGCTCTTAGCCTTACTAGATATCACTTTGAAGAGTGCACATGTCAAATTAGACTTATAGGATACCCTTTCTCTGCCCCTCACTAACATGTGAAAATGGAAACTCGTTTAGCTATACTTTGCTTTACTTTCCTCTTCTGTGAAGTATGGCTAATGATACTATTTACTACAGAGGGATCTTTAAGGAATGAAATAAGACAATACATAGCAAATGCTTAGAACAGCCTAACATAGGATAGAAATTCAGTAAGTTAACTGTGGGGAGTGGCTGAAAGTGGAGATCATTCACGTGTGAGGCTGGAGTAAGGTTAGTCTTAAAAACAGAGAGCACCTGAGGCAGGTCACATGGATAAGATGCTCTACTCTCAAGAACACTGGGCGCCTGAGACAAGCCATGTAGATAAGCTCTTAGGCAGAGAGGTTTCCCGTGATGCTCAGTATCCCAAGTGTATAAATAAATGCACTGCAGCCCTTGGCGCTCTCTCGCTCCATCTCCTCCTCTTCCTTCTTCCTTCCTTACTTCGCATCAGGAGAGAAGGTTCCACGTGGCCTCGGTTTTCTGTATTCCGACTCTTGTTCTTTTTCTCCTTCCACTCACTGTCCTCAACTTGGGAACATGGAGAGCTGTGTGGGTTGCAGCAATTAACTATTAAAACCTCATCCGTTAGTGTTTATCTAGGAAATCAGGAATGGTTTGTAGAATAGAAGTTGAGGCAATAGTTGCTGTAAGTCCTGTATATTTAATAGACTCTTCAGATGTATCATATATACAGTCATACCACTTGACATGTGCAAGTAATTGCTTGAAGGATACTATTTCTAAACTCTTGTCTGCAATATCGTGACATTTTTACATATGGAAGACAATTTCGGACACTACTAAAGTTTTCAGTATGATTGTGCGGCAGATGGTACTGGTGTTCAGCCGTGTCCATTCTGCACTTAGATTTCAGTGTTGTCAACCAGCTTTGCAGTGGACTGCACTGGCATTTCGTTCCATGAGTTCCTTCTGTGACTGCCAGAGCCACCTTTCTTTCTGTGCCGCTGCGTACAATAAATGGAAAGTGCTTTGAAATTAACACTGACCTGGATCAGCCGGCTGCCAAAGAATGCTAGAAGTTAGTGGATAAATACCTCACTCTCTTTACCCTTGGGTAGGATACAAGTGAGGTGCTGATACCATTTCTCAGAGTTTCCCAGAAATACCAGTTTCACATTACCTGTAGAAGAAACTTTTTGAACAATTTACCTGTGGTGCCTTTCCTGTCTCACTTCTCTACTTGGCTGCTTTTCTCATAGTTACTATTCAGAAGAACCCAGTTGTAAACCATAATTTTACTGTAAAAACTCTGCAAACCTTGCTGCATTTTCATATGAAACCTAGGATCTCAGAGACTCCTGAGAAAAAAAACGTAAGTTTGATTTCATTAGACCCTCTATGGGATTTTTAAAAAAAATTTCTAAGTCTAAATATTGTCAAAATACAACTATGATGGAAATCAGTATGGCAATTCCTCAAAAAACTAAAAATAGAAATTCCATTTGACCCAGCTATTCCCCTTTTAGGTATCTTCCTGAAAGAGTTAAAGAGGAAATATTACAATGATCCTTGCCTACCCATATTTACAGCAGTCCAATTCATAATAGCTAATTCTTGGAAACAGCTTATATGTCCAACAACAGATGAATGGATAAATAAAATGTAGTATTTACACACAATGGAATACTACTCCTCCATCGAGAAAGATAAACTTGAGTCTTTGGATGCACCTACAAGTCATAATATTAAGTGAAATATTTCAGTCACACAAGCTCAAATATCACATAGTGTATCTTATACAACAAACCCAAATATAAATAAAGAGCAAAATAAAAGATAGATAATTGGAAGTAAAGAGATATCTGCAAATGGAATCAAAAGATGGAGGAAGGAGGAGGCTGAGGAAGGCGATGGGGTTGAAAAAGAATTGTGCTATGTGTTTATGTCAAGTTCCCATGATAAATGTAGTCCTTATGTAATGTAAATGTGTAAAAGTAAATAAAAAAATAAATGGAAAATTTAGGATTACAATAATGATGGTGTGGGGTCAGAGGGGAATGAGTTGAAATCCTAATTCAGACATTTAACATCTCCATGAATGTGAGCAAGTTGTTTACTGTCCTGGGCCTCAGTCTCCTCATGGGAAATGAGAGCAGTAGTTAACCACATAAAGCTACTGAGAGACTTAGATGAGACTGAGTCAGGTAAAGCATTCAGCATAGTCCCTAACATAAAAGCACCATTTCTCCATGAGTCTGTCTACTCTCTGAGATGACCTCTTCTAGATGCTGTGAGCTACCTGCAATGGAACCTATTCCAAATCAACTTACTATCAACCACCCCACACACTTGTAACCTATTTCTCTTCCCGTTTTCCCATCTATATTCTTATTAGGAAAACAACCAGGAAACTAGTGATCTACCACCATTTGTGTATACTTTCCCATCCAAGTTATGTCAAACCACTCATGAAAATACAGTTTTGTTCTAATGGCATCATATCACTGAAGATTTATTTTCCTCTCTGGAATAGAACAGGTCTACATGTTTGCTCAGGTCTTTTTCTCCATAGCCCTGCAGACATCACAGTAAATTTTTAGAAAAGATGTGCTATAGGGGGTGTGTAATGCCCACCTTTATTTTTAGAAGTATTTCTATTGATGAATTATTAATTTTAATGTTCTGATTTTTATTAAAAATATTAAACAACATGTGCTTAACAGGAAAATAAAATGCCAATATAATAAAATATTAAATATACTATGTAATGGGTGTGTAGAGTAAGTATCAACATTTCTGCCATCAACTGTGTATTGTCTACAAGATCTAAAAATTAGCAGCAGAAATAAATTCCTGAGTGAGCTACAATGAAAATACAGACAAAACTCTATCACAGAAATCATCTTTGCTGCAATTATCACACCTATGGCACTCTTCACACATGATGACATCATGTGCCATGCACAAGTCTCACTCACACTGACAGCACATGTGCTTGGCTTTCCTTTCGTGTTTGGCAGGCCATGCTTGTCACCACTTTCATCTTTTTTTTGGTCGGGAGCTACCTTTTATATTACACAATGTACTCTTACCAGGAAAATGAAATATCAGTAAAATGAATGTTTATACTAAACACCAACATTTTCTATATCAACTTTTTGTTTATCTACTAAACATAAAATATAACAACAAAATAAATTCCTTCATGAACTACAATGAAAATACAAATAAAGCCCTACTGAAAAAATTATCTTTATTCAATTATCATGCCTAGGCATTTTTCATGCATGAGAACAGCTTGATCCATACACAACTATCTCCTACAGTGGTAGCACGTGTGTTTTCTTTTCCTTTTTTCTTTGGTAGGACATACTTGACATCTGGCTGGTCTTCCTGTTTTATTAGCAGGTTCTTGTGATGTTTCCCCTATCTGTTCACTGATCTGTTCCAGAATTCTTTTGAAAAGTTCTTTGGGTAGATACATACTGTTCTTTCTCTGTTGTAAGTGATCATTTATCAATTCCAGTCCCAATCCTCTAAGAAAATTTCTCCAAGATATTTTGTTCTTGTTATTTTTTTTTTTGTAAACTATGAAACTGTTTATGTTGGCATGTTTAGAATTGAGTGAAACATGACCATTGGCCAATGCTTTGCATTTTAAATGACATGGCAGTTGCTGAATAACTTGTCAACAACATCTATTCCACTTTTCGTGTTGTTATAAAATGTGAAATTCTTTTTTTTACTTCACTTATGTTAAGGATTCATTATCAATCTTTTTTTCTGGCTTGTTTCTTTCAGACACGGACTTTCTTTGTAGTCCAGGGTAGCCTGGAATACATAGTGTAGCATAGGTTGACTTTGAACTCATAGGATCCTCCTGCCTCAACCTCCTCAATGCTGGGATTGCATCACATTTGACCTTATTATCAATCTTATCATCATATTGTAACCTTGACAGCATCAATACTACTTTGTTTTTCTTCACCATATAGAAGGCCAATATTCTGTCTTTCTGAAACCCAAAGTTTGTACTATTCTTTTCTTTATTGTGAACTTGCAGCATCTTTTTCAGGAACCTTTGGCTTTTTCTTGTAAATAACTTCTGTGCTGCTTAACTGGTGTTTCTTCATCAAATGTAACATCAGTGGGTAACTAGTATACCAATTATTGAATGTGATATTTGGATTACTTTTTGAAATAGGTGGAACAGGTCTGCTCACAAAGTTATAAAGTTTATTATTGTACAAAGAAAGACCTAGTGGCTGAGCTCCAGTATAAATTTCTAAATTCAAGGTGTGAAATGTTTATGCATCTACCAGGACATAATTTTTATACTGTATTTGGAAAATTTACTTGGCATATATTGCTGAAAACTTTAACAACTGCTAAATGGTACAAGTTTCATCAGTTGTCATGTGTGCAGACAGTATATAAATTGCTTGAGAGTTCAAAACACAGCTTTCAAGAAATGAGTAAATAGCAGCCAAACTGCTGGATTTTTCTTCTTTCTTGGTGAATCTTTTTGTTGTGAAAATGTAGGCAGTTCTGAAGGAAACCAACACTCTTGAGTGTCACTAGTGTTCTAAAGATCTCAAAATCACAATGATCACTTCTCCACAAATCTTTTATTTTTATTTCTAATTTTCGAATTAAGTTTTCTGGTACAACTTAGATATACATAATGAGTACGATGACCACATTCATCGTAGAGCTTTTACCTTACTGAACCACTTTAATACACTGGCATTTTATTTTTAGTGGACTGTTTGATACTAGATCATAAGTTAATATATATTACTAAACCTGTACCCATGAGTCCCATGATTAATGAGATCATTACTTACATTTCTTCATGTTTTGACAGAAGAGTCATATGACCATGGGTAAATTTTAAGTATGTGTGAGGTTAATGTAGGTCTGAAAATGTTCAATTAATTGTTTCCACAGGCAGAGATAGTTTTAACGTATTCTATTGCATAATTCTTATGGGTTGAACATACGCTTTCTTTTGTCTTAGGTCACTAGATGGGTTCATTTATAAGTCAAAACTCTTCCCAAAATGGTTGTGTGATTTACACTTCCACTAAAAGTATGTGAGAAGTCCAGTTGCCCCACATCCTCATCAATATCTGGTGTAGTCTGTGTTTTAATTTTATAATATGCTGCTTTGTGTACAGAAATTTGTTGTCTGTCCATATCTTTTGCTTATTTCTTGTCAAAGTGTTTGTGTTTTTAGTAAGTGATAGAAGTAAGTGTAGTTATTGCTGTATGTCATACTATAATATAACATTATTACTATATGTATTACATATATTAAATATATAAATTTTCCCTTCATATTTACACCTACACATTAAGTTTATTTTGGCACACAGTCTGTAGAGATTTCAGTCCATAGCTTGCTGGCCCCAAGGCAGGAGAACACAGCAGAGGGCCTTGTGGGGGAGAAAGAGTTGCTCATCTTGGGGAATCACAGGTAAAGTGAAAGGAGGAAATGGAGAGGAAGATGGCCCCTCCTGGCTTATGCCCCAACTCCTGCCTCAACCAGCCAGGCTCACCTCCTAACTTCATTTATAGCACCCTATAATCCAATTACCTTCCACAGATCCTGCATCTGATGGCATTAGGCTTTGGGGAGACAGTCAGGTATAAACCATGAAAAATTCTTTATATTCTGGGAAAAATCATTTTTGAGTTACATTAATTAATAATTTCTCCTGATTTGTACCTTATCTATTAATTTTAGTGACATTTTTTGATGGTCAGAGGAGTTTTTTGTTTTGTTTTGTTTTGTTTTAGTTTTGTTTTTTTTTGTGGCACCGGGGATTGAACTCACAACCTCGCGCCTGCCAGGGCAGGCGCTTAAGGCACTGAGTCAAACTCCCAGCCCTGATTTTTTTTGAAGCAGGATCACGCTATGTAGCTCAGGCCGGCCTTAGGCTCGCGCAGTAGTCCAAGCCGGCCTCGAACTCACAACGCTCCGCCTACCTCAGCCTCCCGAGTGCTGGGATTAAAGGCGTGCGCTACCATGTCTGGCTGGTCAGAGGAGTTTTAAATTTTGCTAAAGTGCCAAGTTTTCTTTAATGATTCTTCCTTATTACATCCTATCTGTCCTCTGTAAAGAAATGAAAGCTTTATGGATTTGACTTTTGTATTTGGTGTGAGGGTTGGGTTAATGTTCGCTTGTTTGTTTTTTCTCCATATGGATATTCAGCTGTCCCAATACCATTCATTGAAGAAATACTTCTTATTCCAATGAACTTCTTTGTTAAAATTAATGGAGGATATAATTATATATTAAATTTTTCAAGCATCTTGCTCCATAACAGATTATTTTAATGCAAGCATATTTGTTATTGAGAGTTGCATTCATAGTACAAAAGGGCTATTTTATGTTTCATTTAAAAGGTATCATTTATGACTAAAATGCCTTTTTAATAAAAATATTTACATTTATGGGCAACTTACATGTGTGAGAGGGCTTGTGAAAGATACTAAGATAGTTCAATACATCTTTGTCAAGAGAACAAAGGATCTTTAACGTTCCATGGTCTAAGCAGTTAGGGAGGAAAAAAAGGCATGTAGACCAGATACATTTAGTACTGAAGAACATGAACAGTTGCTTACAATTTCTGGTATAGAGAAAAATCAACTCTAAGTTCTTTTAAGTGTATTCATAACTAAAGTTTTACTTTTGTACTTCATGATTTTTAAATTAAGCACAATTTGACAGAGTGTGAAGCGAACGCAAAATGTGAGTCACGGTGAAAGTTCACATTAAATCTCCATTTACTGTCACGCTTCTAATTTTAGTAACCAAAAATACAGACATATTTTCCCTGGACATGAATAGATGGAGATCATTATTTCAATGATGATGGAAATCTTTTTTATTTATGTGAACACTTAGGATTTTTTTTAATTCAATGGAAAACTGATTGATTGAATTTGATAGGAAATGTAAGGCTACAGTGGTTTTGATAAGAGGCTACTATAATTCTCCATAACGGAATACTGATTACTTAGCTATACAAATGGTCCCTGGAGCCTGAAGGTTTCTTTTCCCATCCAGTGGTCCTACAGGGATCCTGACACTCTGCCAGCTCTATAGGATGCGGGGAAGCAGTCACGTAGTGTCGTGACCCAGAATCATTTCCCATCTGTTTGATCATTACACTCTGTACGTATACTTTAAGTTAATGTCTCACTGAACATCAAAAAAAAATACTTAAATTAACCATATATTCTTTGGATTTTTTTGAAGGAAAAAGTTTTGCTTTTAGAAATTATCATTGGCTGACGGAGAGTTTATGTAGGAAAGTAATGCGGGCATTCCGGGGTCACTTATCAGTTTTGATCCTCACCTCTCTCACAATCCAGTTATTTTACATTTCTTTTATTTCCCGCCCAAACTAGTATTTTCCCCTAGAAATTAAATCCTCATTATGAGTTGCATAATTCCTTCTGAATGTGCCTCTTTGAGACCACAGAATAAAACAGACTTCAAATCATCTAAGGAGAAGCATGTGAATATATATCAGAGAAGGTTTATAAACCAAAGAATCTTTATTTGCTTATGTCACTGTTCAGTATATTATTTTGGGAATAACTTCTGATTTTTCTGAAGTGGTGCTTCATTACACAAATTTGAACTGTTTTTGCATAAGCAGCTGTCTGAGTTTTCAATGCCTCATATTTAGTACTATATTGTACTACTATCAAATAGTAGTAATATTTTAAGGTTGAATTTCAGTGATATTTTATTTTTATTTTATCCTAAAAGATAATAAAATTTAGAATAGTTTTCCTCTGTAGATAAAATTCAAAATAGGTATTTTATGACACCAATTTTTCACCTCATCTCAGGAGGAGAAATTGACTTTATGATCTATAAAACACAAAACAAGGACCTGAGGAGATGTTTGTATTTTTTATAGCTCTATTATTAACTGGTATATTTTATGGTATTATTTATGTATTTATGGGATGTTGTTTAATAAATGGACTGTGGGGAAAGATAAGAATACTCAGCTTTGAAAATACTAATAGTATTGGGAATTGTTAATGTTATAAGCTAACTAACAAGAGCATTCTGAGTCCTGTCTAGTTAGAAATGTTTCTTTTAATTTAAGATACATAGTGGGGTATTTCCTATTTAGTCACCAACATCTGTGTGTCAAATGGAAAATAATGGTTTTCTATCAGTGGTTGGGTCTTAAAAGTAATTCAACAAGGACTTTTACCCATCCTTGACATTAAGGGTTCTTCTATCATGACCTGAGCTCTTCTTCAGTTTACACCAGTGCGAATGCACACAGATATGAGTTAAATATTTCCCCTGTTTTCTGTGCTTCTCTTACTTCTCAGAGTATGTTGAATTTTGTGGTAATTTTGTGCCATTAGAAACCAGCAGATTCCTATAATCTGTCCAATAGCATTTTGATGGAGCTGATCTCTTTATTCTCTCCCAATTTAATTCTTTGATTCCTTCTTCAACAAAGTGCTGAAAAGTGCATACTGTGTGCTTGCTACTGCACAGCATTCAACAAATAGGGAGATATTATTTTAGAAATTTGAGAATTTTATTTAGAATTAGTCTACAATGTGAAGTGTTAAAGTTATGACTGTCTGCATTAATTTTTCAGGGCTCAGCAATGCAATAGTGTAGCCGGGGTAGCCAAGAACATTGATTCTTACTCTAAAGCTTTATGCATGGTATTTATTGCTACCTTGAAATCAACTGATATAATTTGCTTTGTAAATGTACTCAAGAAGTCGATGCTAAAATATTCAGTTTGTTGTCAGAAAGAATGAAATAGATCTTCAATTCTATACAAAAGCCATCCTCACATTTGATAACATAGATTAATTATACCACAAAAAGTTGTCAGTACAATACGAAGTACTTTAGTTCTATGAAGTACTATTATCTTCAGCATAGATGTCAAATTAATTTGGAAAATCTGAGTTAAATTAAAACTGGTTCTTTTGCCAGAATACTTCACAAATGCCTGTACCAATCTATATTTCCAGCAGTATTATAAGAGAAATGTATTTATTACACATTCAGGCTAACACTTCATGTTGTCTATTTTTAAAAATGTGTTACACTAAATGTGTGGAGAATTCAGTTAAAGTTTTAAATTTGCATTTCTTTGATAGTGATATTAAGGAGCTCTTCACACCCTTATTGTTTATTCACTTGCCTTTTCATGAAGTGCATGTTCAATTATTTTGCTGATTTTTAAAATTGAGATTGTTATTAGTGTTTATTTTTTGTGCACTGTAAATACAAGTCCTTTGTGAAATATACGTATTTTCTTTGTATGTTTTACTTACTTTTTTATTTTCAACAGTGTCCACACAAACACAGACATTTTAACTTTAACATTCTTTTATGGTTCTTATCTGTTGTATTCTCTATACAAATTGTATGCCATCCACAAGCTTATGAAGACTTTCTTTTGTTTACCTCTAGAAGTTTAATTTTATTAGCTTTTCTCTTTTAACCAATGATCAAATTTGAATTAATCATTGCATGTGATAGAAGGTAGAGGTTGTTTTGTTCTTCCCTCATAAATATCAGAAAGACTACACAATAACCATTGAATTACCTTGGAGTGTTTGTTAAAAATCAATTCATTGTGTCAATCTAATTTTTTGGTAGAATATCATTTCTGTTTTATATATATATATAATATATATATTATATATTATATATATATGGCTATATCAAAAATGATATTGTATCACCTTAAGTTTAATTACTAGTGTGTTGGTCTAAACTTCTGATGTGTTTTCTCCCTAAAATTTCTGCATAGAAACCTAATCCTTATTGCTATGATACCAGGAGGTGAAGCCTTTGGAAATTGATCAGGTCGTGACCGACCTGTCATCATTAGTAGGGCCAGTGTTCTTTTAAAACAGGTTCTAGGGGCCCCTCCTCACTTCAGTTATGCAAGGACACAATGAGAAGATGACTGTCTCTCAACAAAAAAGCAGACCCACAAAACAGTCAGTGTGCTGATGGTTTCCAGGTCTTCCCGGCCTCGTCAACCACAGAAAATAAATTTCTAGCATTGACAAGTTTCCGAGTCGATGCCATTCTGCTCTAACAGCTTAAATATACTGAGATATATATTTTAAAATTATGTAGTAAGTCTTCCTACTGTGATTTTTCAAAATTATTTTTGTTCATTAGCTCTTCTGCTTTATGATATGTTTGGAATCAGCTTGCCGATTTCTGTGAAAAGATTCCTGAATTTTTGTTTTTGTTGATTGGAAAATAAAAATGTGGAAATTTGAAGGCTTTTCAAATTAAGAGTTTAGTTTCCTGAATATGGTGCCTCATTTTACTGATTTAGGCCTCCTTAATTTCTTTCATTAGTACTATGTTATTTTCAGTGTAGATATTTTAAATATATTTTATCAAATACATCCATGTTGCATGTCCTGTGCTTCTAAAGAATAATTTTGCTTCATATTTACACTATTGATTAATTTGATACTTGAATTTAAATCTTGTTAAACATAATTAATAGCTCAAGTAGTTTTTCTTCTCCATAGTCTTTCTAATTTCAACATTTTTTTTCTTTTTCTTTCTTTTTCTTTTTGGTACCAGGGATCCAACTCATGACATTGCACTTGCCAAACAGGTACTGTGCTGTGAGCTATAGCCCCAGCAAAATCTTTTAAGAATAAATATCTAAAATAAACTTTTCATTTGTTTTAAATACATACACACGTATGTATTTTCTTTTCCTAGTCTTTTTATACTAAGATCTCTCATACAATCTTGAATCTAAGTAGTGAATGTTGATATCTTTGTATTGTTTCTGACCTTATGAAGCAATATTCAGTATTCTCAAGCAAATATTGTGAACTGTTGGTTTTGTAGATTTTTAAAAATCAAGTTGAGAATGTCTACTCTATCAGTAAAATACAATCCAGCCTCTGGCAGAACCATCATGTTTACGCACAGTGTTTAATTTTGGTGAACAGTCTTTCCAGGCATTCATTTTGTGAATCACAGGGTCATTTCTTGATAAACAGTTTGCTACTTATCCAGTAAGACTCCTATGTTATATTTTAAACACATTTTTTAAAATTACTTTTAAATCATTTCTCTCTTATGATATTATGTGTGTCCATTGTCATCTATGTTCTGCTTATTGTATTTTATTATTTGCTTACTTAATTTTGGCTAAATTTCATTTGTCATTGTTGACTTAAGTAATACAAAAAGCCATAATCTTATTAGTTGTATTTTTCTATCAAAATTTATTTATGCATGAGAGAAAATAATGTATAAAATGGAGATCGACCATGCAGGTTAGAGAAGGAGGTACACAGGAGATACTTGGTGAAGAGAAAAAAAATGCAAGTATTCTGAAACAGGGGAGTAATCATGACCCGAAATGGAAAATCAGTCTGTAAAATGAATCCTCTGGATCAAACTAGATGCCTACTTTGTTGAAAAAGGAAAGCAGCACTGCCACTGATCCCACTTCTCTCTGCTCTTTTTACTCAGGAAAGATGCTAACAGCCTAAGGTCAGACTCCTAGGAAAGGCTCCCCACACACCTTCCTTCCACCTGGAAGAGGATCCCAGAGTGGGAATAAACTGCAAATGGGGCCCCAGGGAAGCCACAAACAGCAACAGGAGAAAAGGAGAGGTGGAAGCAGGGAAAGAGGCCATCCCTTCCCCACCAGGGACCTCTGTGTCCTGACAGCATTTTATCCACTGCCCACCTCCCAGTATTGGCAAGGGAAGCCCCTCATGCTAGGCAAAAAGAGGCTGCACATAGCAAACAGTGAGCAGCGCCAGGCCTGAGGCCCATAGATCACATCCCAGGAGACACATTGTAGGGGGCAGAACAGAGTTGGTCTGAAGGGGGCACTGTTTTATCATTTCCCCAAACACTGGAAAGAGCCAAGTCAGGGAAAATCCTAACCACTGCCCAGCACCCTATGCTGAGCCTGGAGATTGTGGCCTACTACACAGGGTAAAAGGCAAAGCTTTTGTGGCAGGGATGGTTTGTGATCTGGACATGGAGGAACAGAAGAGTCACTTGGAACAGAGAACTTCTGATGATCTCCAAGGTGAAAAGTCCCTGGGGGAAGAACACAGAGAGCAACACAGGATTCGCCAGCAGCAAGAGGAGTCTGAGTGATCAATAGTTGGCAGGTATCTATAGGAAACCAGAGGAGTCCCAGATTAACAAAAGCAATCCTGCATAACAAAAGCAAAGCAGGAAGCATCACAATCCAAGATTTAAAGTTATATTACAAAGCTATAGTGATTAAAAATAGCAATGTCCTGACACAAGAAAATGCCTTTAAATTAATACAGCATAACAGAGAGCTCACAAAATACCTAGACATTCAGCCACCTGTTCCTTGACAAAAGTGCCAAAAGCATACACTGGAGAAAAGATAACCTCTTTAGCAAGTGGTAGTAGAAAAGTTGTCTAGCCACATGCAGAAGACTGAAGCTAGACCCGTATCCCTCACAATACACTAAACTAAAATCAAAATGGTTCAAGAGCTAAATATTACAACAGAAGTACTTAACCTGCTGAAACATAAAATAGGTATAGCTTTTGAAGACACAGGTATAGGAAGGACTTTCTGAACCGAACTCCCATTGGACAAGAAATAACATCAAGAATCAGTACATGGGATTATATCAGGTTAAAATGTTCTGTACAGCAAAAGAAAGAAGAAAACAGAGTGAAAAACTAATCTACAGAAGGAGAAAAATATTTCACTATATACACCTTGGACTGAGGACCAGTACCTAGAGTATATAATGAATTAGACCACCCAGAATAAAAGACTTTATCAAAGATTACTAGTTTAATACCACACTTACCAAATGAGGAAGTACAAATAGCCAATAAGTACATGAGAAAGGTATAACATCTCTGACCGTTAGAGAAATGCTAATTAAAACAACACTGTGATTTCACCTTATTTCAGAAAAAAATGATCATCTTCAAGAAATCAAATAATAACAAATGCTGGCAAGGCTGCAGGGTAAAGCAAACCTGCCAACACTGTTGATGGTTATGTAAACTACTCCCTTTTCCTAAAACAAAGACCTAGCCAGGTAATAATCCAACTTGAAAAATAACAGCCCTAATCTGCCATCACTATTCTCTTGCTTAGTGCCTACTCTGTAAGGCAGATAAGGCAAACATAGGATGATTAGGGATGACACTTTTTATCTCTAGTTTTCAAGATTTTTTTTTTTGCTAGGTCTTATTTTTGGGGAAACATGGGTAGTACATCTACTATGAAAATCAGTGTGGAGATTCCTCAAAAAAAAAAAAATAGAAATTCCATCTGACCCACCTATTTTCCTACTAGGTATCTTCCAGAAAGAGTTAAAGACATCATACTACAGTGATACATGCATATCCATGTTTACAGCAGCACAATTCATAATAGCTAAATCTTGGAAGCAGGCTCTATGACCATCGATAGATGAATGGGTAGCAAAAATGTGGTATTTATACACAGTGAAGTACTACTGTACCATAGAAAGGATAAACTTGAGTGTTTGTAGGAAAATGGATACATGTTCCATCGAGCATGTCAATTGACATGAATCAGAGACACAAGCTTAAATATCGCATAACTTTTCTTGTGTGAGAAACTCAATGTATAAATAATTTTGAAAACAAAATAAGCAATAGGAAACAGGTAGATAGATCTTTTGAAAATGGGAGGAGATCCAGAGATGGAGGTATGGGAAAGTAAAATGACTAGAAGGGTGATAAAAAGTTAAGGTATGTTAAGTACTTGACTTATCCCCTAAAACAAATGTAAATATTATATATTATAAACATATATTAATAAAAGTTTTTCAAAGGTATTATAAACATGAATGGTATTGTAAACATCCATGTGTTTCAAGGTTAAAAAAGTAAAAGAAAATCAGTAAAGTCATTTAATTGCATTCAAATTCAACTTTTTCACATTATGTAATAAAAATATTAATTTGCATTTTTACTGATTATTATTCCAAACATTATAAACCTTAGTTCATTATTCTGACTGTGATTGCACGCTAGAGTGTGTTTGCATTGAATGTTAATTTCCCTTTAGCACTTTTTACTTTTTTTCTTTGCTCTTGTTGCCATAGTATTATTTAAGTTAAATCACCTGCATACCAACAGTCAAATTTCACTGATTCATGGTTCTCTGTGTTGGGCACCATAAGTAATCTGAGAGAGTCTTAAATCATCCTTAATATAAATCAATTACATTATTTTCTTAACAAAATTAAATAAAGGAATTATAAAGAAAAATATCAAGCAGGTTCAGTTCCTCAGTCCATTTGGACAACTACACATCTCTCTTCTCTGCAATGATTTATATTTAAAAAATGATAAAACTGTTAACCCAGCTGTCATATCAACAAATAATGTAAGTGAAAATTTAAAAATAGCCTACATGTAGAAACTCATAATTTCTCCATAGTTAACTCCAGATTGACTATCATATTTAAAAATTTTTGAAGATTTGCCTCTTGTTTCCAACATTGATCATCTTACATGGTATCTTAAATATACTGTTAGATAAATGAATTTATCCTTGAAAAAAGTTTCAGGTGTCAAGATGTATTCTGCCTTTGTTAATTTAGTACATTAGAAATTAGTATTTTTAAATACTCTTTACAAGGAAGTATAGGGCTAAGCACACAGGTTCTAGGCACATAGACTATAGGTTTAAATGTCTTCTTCACAAATTATATATTCTTGGGCTTCATATTTTGTTCCTTTGTACACTAGCCAGAAACCATATATTTCAATTTAATACAGTTGCTATGATTAACTAAGATTTTAAATAAGGTGAATATCACAGTGTCTAGTACAAAATGTTTAATAGTTTCTACTATAACCTAATCCCACATATTCAAAAGTAAGGCATACATTAAACTAAACCAATACAAAAGTACCTATTTAATTATCTAGCTGCATAGCTTTATATGTTTCTAACTTGCAAATGTAGATTGACAAAAACTGTCATACAACATATAATTATGTTGCCATGTGTTTTAGATAACTTACTGTCCTAACTAAAAATATTTTAATAGCAATTTATTATCAATAATTTCTTTAAGTTTGTATTTGAACAGTGAGACTGTTCTTATGTAAAATTTCAATAATTCTAAATATAACTTTTAAGCTATAATGATAGACTCATCTACTTATTAAATGAATAGATATGTTAAACAATGAATTTTTAAAAAAACAAAATCTTACTTTTTCCATCTATACTACACACCAAATGGACTTTTGTTTTGTTTTCAATTTTCTTATTCCAAATCCTGAGCTAAACGTGGTTAAGAACAGTCAATTCTTGATTTTAGGACCTGATATTTGAGAAATTGCATAAAGAGATACAGTATTAAATAGATCCTATTATACTGAACAGGAGACAAACGATGAAGAGCACAATGAGGCATTAATTTACTGCCTAATTGTGAATTAATTCCAATTAACTATTCTGTTTATTCCTCTCCATTGGATAAGGTTTTCTTGGGTGAAATGAACAATTGTACTATAATAGTTGGCAAGGTTTATACATAGAAGCCTATAACTCAACAAGGGACCTCCTTGGACAGATATGTCAAAATAGGTTAGGAAATTTCTCATGACTGCAACTAGTGTTGCAACATATTTAAAGATACCAATCTTTTATCACTTTTTTTGTGGCATCTGACAAAATTCAGCCCACAGAATTTGTCTTCCTCTTAGGGTGAAATGACACTGTTCAGAAGGTAACAAAACATCTCTTTTCTAAAACACCAACTAGCAAATGACAAACTTGAAACCTAAATCATGCTTATTGGACCCTCAAGTCTATTGTGCATTACCAAAGAAACTGAAAAATTAAATAATGACTTGGATTCTCTTACATCTGAGTTTAGTTTTGTTTTGATTACACAGTAGTGAAAACAAAATTATCTGCAATTATATTCTAAAACATGTAATATGCCTTATAGATACCATTAAAAGATTGAATGATACAGTTTTTTATTTATAGTGTCTGAGATCTATTTAACCCCAGATGATAACAAAATACATGGATACTCAAGTCTCTAACATAACATAGTTTTTGCATGTATCTTACTTTAAATTATTTCTAGATTACTTGTACCTAATACAATGCAAATGTTACATAAATATTTATACCCCATATTCATTAGAAAATAAGAAAAAACAATCTGCACATGAGTTTAGATTAATTTTTCTAAATTTTTCTTTTTTCTTTTTGAAATATTGATAATTGAACTCAAGGTCTTCATATTGAGCCAGGCTCCAACATTTTTAATTTTTTTTATTTTGAACCAGGATCTCACTAAATCACTAAGTTGCACAGGTTAGGTTTACACTTGTGATTTTCCTCCCACAGCCTCACAGAATGCTGGGATTACAGGCTTGTTCTCCTGTGTCTACCTACTTTTGTTTTTTGGAGGATTTTTTTGGTAATATTTTCAATGTGTGATTGGTTAAATTTATAGATAAAAAACTACTATAAGGATAAAGATAGTTGATAGATAATTTTGAAAAAGAAAACATGTAAATTTAAACTTGATGATGGTCTTTGTTACTTTTCTCATTGCTGAAACAAAATACCCAACTCTACAAGTTAAAGGAGAAAAAGTTTATTTTGTCTCACAGTTTGTAGATGTTTCAGTCTGTATTCAGCTAGTCTCAAGGCAGAGTTTCATGGCAGAGGGGCATCACAGAGGAGAAGCAGTTCGTGGCAGGCAGAAGAAAACAAAGCAGCAAGCAAGCAGCAAGTGACAAACAACAAGCACTGATACTCTTTCTGTCCCTTATATCTTATCCAGTCATCCCACCCTTAGGGCAGGTAGTGCTCACACCCTGGGTGGGTTAACCTTAATCCTAGCATCACACTGTGAATCAGTATCAGCGTCATATCCTTGATCCCAGCATCATACATCCCCAGATTCAGTCATCTCAAAAAAGCCCCATCTACCACCTTGTGAGGCTTTGGGGGAATGTCTAGATATAAGGCATAACACCTTTTGTTCAAATCAACAAGAATATTAGAATTTATCATGATAAACTGAATGGGATGAAATTAAAAGTAAGACTTACTATCTTTAAGAAGAAATCTATTCAAAAATGACTCAATTTCTTTCAGTTGTTTTAGAACAAGATTCTTTAGAAATGAATGCATATGATATCCAATTCATGAAATTATACTCCCTTTTCCAGAAGAAAGTTTTATGAGGTCTTTATTTTAAAAAGTAAGATTGGGATTTTTCTTGTTTATGAAATGAATTTGATAATAGCAGTGACAATTAACATTTGTGGATCATCTCATATTGCAGTCTCACATTTTGTCCTATACCCTGAGAATGAGGAAATGATTTTGAACTAATTCTGACTGATAAGTTATGAATGAAAGTAACAAGAATTGTGTAGAAAAGAGAGTCCACAAACAGTTCACACTGGGTATACTCAGTGAGCAAAAAGAAACCAATGGCTATAATAAGTCAGTGAAATTTCAGAATTATTATGTAATTACAACACAAAATGGTCTATCCAAATTAATTCAGTAAATTAAGCAAACAAAGACTCTGGGCTGTACAGATCAGATTTTCCCAGTAGTAAAAATGGTTTAAAAATGGGAAAACAAAACAAATAGCCAAGAATATTTTAATTCTTAGAGAAATGTGAACACAGTTGAAAAAATTGATATGTCCCTCTTACTCCAAGAATTGAGTTGGTACCACTTTCACAGGACCATGTATGAATGAAGCTACTGTATTTGAGAGGGTTTCATGTCCTGTGTGGAAGTGAGATAAGAGTACCTGTGAGAAGGTGTTTACACCACTGAGTTAAATCCCTGGCCCCTGTATTTCCATCTTTAAAGCTATTTTAGCGTTTATATCTTTTTCTCCTTTTTCAAAATAGTTCTATTGAAATAATTTATATATAATATTAATACTTTTGATTGTGTGTTTAGTTGGGCACAATATATAGTTATATAATAATCACAACTAATTTTAGAATGTTTTAATCGTTTTCAGAAGAAATTTCATATGAAGCAACAATAACTCTCCATTATCTCATTACTAGTTCCTGAAAAAACACTGATTTATTTTTTTCTTTAGTGATTTGTGTATTGTGGGCAGTTTATATAACTGAGTCATACAACATGTGACTTGTTTCTAGTTTCTTTGAGTTACTCTTGGATTTGCTGTGGGCTACTGTCCAGACAAATCCATTGTAATTTGAAAACCATAAGTTGAAAATGCATTTAGTGCATGTAACCTGTAGAACAACAGAGTTTAGAAATAAAGTCTACTCTAAGTTGTTATAATCACTTGGGAGACAGGGACCTGGGGCTTGCTGTAGCTGCTCAGCATCATCAGAGGGTGAAAATATTTTTAAAAGCCAAGTAAAGAGCCATGTTAAGAAATGTGGAGATAGACCCTGTGGAGATGGGAAGGGCATCTGGGGAAGGAGGGAGAGGGGCAGTGTGTCAGAAGGAGTAAAAATGCTTGAGATGCTATGTATATGCATCAAATACCTAAGCTAAATGTAAACACTGTGTATTGCAAACATATACTAATGAAAATATAAAAGAGCTTCACAAAGCATATTAGTAGCTTAGATCAATCAAAATTGTAAACTCCAAGTGTGGTTTCTGAGATATTATTGTAGCTAGATTTTTATTTGATAATTTTAATTTGTTCTCTCAATATGTTCCTTCTGAATTTCTATCTCTAAAATATGTATTTCCAGCTGTTTAAAAGTGAAATACCAGTCTTCTCCTCATATATTCAAAATCATCTGTGACAGAGCAGAAGGAAGCTACATCGTGCATGCAGAGTGACCTGATGCAATAGGTTGTTGGACTCTCTGTTAAGTGAGAGTCTCTAACCTACTTGGCTCCTTCGGGAAAGTGCTGGGTCCCTACTTTTGTCTATCATGGAAAGGCAGGGATGATGTACACATCCCATGAGGTACTTCCCAACCCTATTATAACTCCTCACTGACTGCTAAAGGTAGAAACAAATCTCTTTAAGTGTAATTGCCCTGTTCTTTCCTAGGTTTTGTTGTTTCTTATTTGAAAATAACAAACAACAAAATATGAGTGTGTTTCACATGTTTGCAGTGTGTATGAACACGCGCGCGAGTGTGTGTGTGTGTGTGTGTGTGCTTGGTGTGTTTGCATTTGTGTGTGAGAGGGAAGGAGGGAGGAAGAGAGAGAAAGAGAGAAAGAATACTTGGTTCTAATTTATCTACCATCATCATTAAGATGTACTTGCATTTCAGAGGTTAATGTTTACCTCTGAGGTGTTTGTTAATTCTCTTTTCCCTGGTCATATATATACTTAACTTCAGGAAAAGCCTTTAATTTCTCTTACTTGAATGAACTTCATGAACTCAAGGATTTTAATTCAACCATATTTGTGTACTATCTAGTACTGATTGAAATGTCTTACATATACAGTATAATAATTGTACAAATTGATTTCTTTGGACATGTACAGTGTAATCTCCAGTGGTGGTATGTGCTTCAGAAGAAAAAAAAAGACAAAGTAAAAATTAATGAAGAAAAGAAATAAATGCAGGTAAGAAAAAAAAATTCCACACTAAAAATAATTTGATAAAACTGTTGACCAATAAAGTTTAAAAATTTAAATTTACTTCAGTTTACTTGTGGTTAGCATATTGTCTTTATTGCTTCAAAAGAGGATTTGACTTTAGAACTTTATTACTCCAGAATGGATATGTTTCAGTGCAATAACAGAATTTACCTGTAGACTGACATTAAAAATCCAAAACTTCACACAATACTATAATTATTACCAATTTTAAAAAAAATGTATTTTTGAGATCTTTCTGAAAGTAAAGTCATCTGCAGAATATAAATGAGTATCATCGATACAAGCTCTTGACTTAGGCCCTTTGTGCCCTGCGACACCTGAGGACCTATTCTGAATCCCACAGCTCCAACCATTGCTCTCAACTGTGCTTGTTCTTGGGACACACTCAGGGCAGCAGAAATGCCTACAGAGTTATGCCATGGATAGAACAACTGTGCTCAGCGTAATTACTGCAACCTCTTAATATATTCCTTGCATTGTAAAGGACATTGAACAGATGTGATTGAGTTAAGGATCTTGAGACAGTGTGCCCTGGATCATGTATGTGGATGCAATGTTATCATTATGGTTCTGTTAATTTTTAAAAGGAAGCAGGAGGTTTTAAGTCCAAGGAGATGGCATGACGGAAGCAGAGACTGGAGTTACACAGTTGTGGGCTGTGAAGTAGGACAAGGTCGATGAGCCAAGGAAGGTGGACCCTGAGAAGGGACAAGAATCATTGTCTCTGGAAACTCTAGGCTCTGATGACCCTTAAACTCTATCCTTGTAAGACTGATTTTACTACTTTGATTTCCAGAACTGGAGAAGACAGTACTTTTTTGCCTCTCCTTTTCCACCTCTTTCTTTTCCTCCTTCTTCTCCTTCCCTCCTTCTCGTTCTTGTTCCTTCTTCTCCCTCTCCTTTCCTCCTTCCCTTCCTTCTCCTCCTGCTTTTCCTTTCTCCTACAACCCACCATCTCCTATTTCTTGTGGTTCTGGGAATCAAGCCCAGAATCTCATCCATTAGGCAACTACTTACCATTGAGATATACCCCATATCCTGCAGATAATATATTTTTGTTGTTTTAAGCCACTCTGTTACATTAGACTAATATAAGTAAAAAGATAGCAAAGGGTTAATATACATATCCTGATATTTCCTTATTTGAACCAATCAGTGAAATTTCCAATATTAGTAGTGAGACAATTGTTTATTTTTCTTAAAGTATAAAAATAATTTATAATTTGTATGGTACATCAGAACTTTAAAAGATACATAATTTAAGGCAATATTTAATAAAATTCAATCTCATGACTTCATAGTTTTTAAAGTGCTTTTACTTCATTTATTTTATATAATATGTACACCCACACATAAAAAGGCTTTCAGGGACTATAAATTATTTTAGCTATTTCACATTTTTAACTTCACACGTAAGAGGTAATGATATGAGCCAATAAATTTATGATATTTTCAATTCTTATCACTAGTAGACAATGTTAAAATTTCCAAAAGAAAATCATAAAAACACAGAATACATCATCAGCTATCTGAAACCATCTCAATTTTGAGAACATTCAATTTATTTGGAATTTTTTTCTCTTTCAACATGAATAACTTGGTACAGTTTTATCCTTTAGGAGCATACAGCATACAATTTGGGATTTGCATAGATAAGACTTCATTTCTTTGCTCTCTTATTTCAAAATGTAAATTCTAATGACAGTTTCAATTTTTGGTAGTTTTACTCTCTTCCTTCATTCAAAATTAATACCATGATCAAAATCTAATTATTAAATGTGATTCTGATCTCATTTATACCTTGGCATGATTATCATTTGTGCCTAATTCATCACCTTCAGGAAATAGTCTTGAAAGAAAGAATTGATTTAGGAATTTTCTAGTTTGCTCTGAACTGCATCTTCTTCATTGTTTTTATTTCATTCTTGCTCTTTCAAAATTTAATTTTTACAGAAATGACAGATATTAAGCATTCTACTCTCTTTCAGTCATCAAGGTAGGGAACTATGCCATCTTTGATCTTATTCAAGACCTGACATAGTTTTAAAACATAAGCAAATAAACAAGAACAGGCTAAATAAAACTTTAAAGGAAATAAGACAGACCATCAGCACCACCAAAATATTTTCTGTTGCATTTTTTACGGTATGATCATAAACCAACTCTGAATTCCAAGGAATACAATTATAGCTACTGAGACACTTATATTGCCTCATTTTTATGAGATGAGGCGGTTAGGTGTGTTCCCTTTTCTCTATGAAGTTACAAGTCTTCTGTGACAGGTCGAGTTGTTCTTTATGCCTAATCTAGTGTGCCTTCTTCCATAACATTTTTCTTGGTGGCATTCCAAACTATAATGCCTAAACATTCAGCATGGGATTTCCTGACAGCCCATTTCGTGTATAATAATTGTGAGCTATCATTGTGTATATCTGAAGTGTACCAATAAAATGAACAAAAAATAATTGCTAGTTATCCAAGAAGTACGTTTCTGATGATAAATTTCAACTATTATGAATCAATCACTACATAATTGAGTCTATTTGTTCGCTACCCTGCCTCATTTGTCATTGTATTTAGAGAGGTAAAGCATGACTGACCAAATGAGGGCTTCAGTCTGGTAGGGCTTCTTCAGGGAACTTGAAAATGATCAGAGACGTTAATTGCTTCACTGCTGGCTTCAGTCCCTCTTTCGTATAATCTTGTCTATAATGTTTCCTGCTAATCTCATTCTGTGCACAGGCAAGAGCTGCTTCCTTTCCATTTGGCTTCTAAATATGCCAGAGTTCATCTAATTTATTTTCCTGCCCTATTAGGCTTGGGTTTCCAATATTTTTTCCATGACAAATAAGAACATTAAAAAAAATAAAGAGGCAGAGACAAAATGCATATTACTTATCTTTTTGCCTATATTCTTTTTTATTTGGAAAATGCTTCCTTTTTAATTATGCACCTGTTGGAATCCAACAGATTTCCCTTCCAAATCACACAATAGGATGAGTGTTCTCTCATAATTTAGGCCTAAGTGTCCTTTGCTTTTTTGAATATGAAGTTCCTTTTCCCTTTCCTCGTATTTCAAAACACTTAAATGACAAGGAAGTATTTTTAGTTATTTTTATTAACCAAATCATTATATTTATGTGACATATTACGTTATTTTATCAGTATATCTATCTCTTTCTACAGCCTGTAAAAGCAAAATAATATGGAGAGATTTATTCCCATAGGAAACATTTATCCACTTAGGCAAATTACAGACACTCTTTGGACTTCATTTATGTATTAATGCACCCATGACTTGTTGAACCCTTGTCTTGTGTACAGTTAGAGACTAGAAATTTGAAGGAAACAATCGCGGTCACCCTGACTTCTCACCGTACGTTTTAAAGACAGATAGACTGAAGCAGGTGCGAGGACAGGTGGCTGAAACATCTCAGGGAGGAGGTCTGGGCTTGGTCTAAAAAGAAAAGAATTAGAAGAGCTGCCAGGGCTTGGAGATGAGAGCAGGAGAAGTCTGGGTAGAGGTGAAAGCCTAACCACAAGCATAAATGAAATTGTCCTTCTCATGGGCAAAAGCAAGCAGAGAACAACCACCAGATCAAAGGTGTGAAGCAGAGAATGAGGAGAGATGAGATAACCAAGGGACAGAAAGCAATTTGATAATGGAGAGTGTACATCATGTTAAAATTCATGTGGCAGGGGAGATAGAACTCTGAACATGTTTTAAACAAGGAAATCATGTGGTTATATTAATCTTTAAAATAGATTACTTTAAAATTTACATAATAAATAGATTGGAGAGGTCTACATACATGAGACAGTCCCAATTTCAAATATACCCCACTGTCCACATGAATCTATTTTATTCATTGGACAATATGTACTATTTTTCATTCCAGTAAATATTCTCATTGTACCTATCTGTAAAATGGGATAATAAAATTTTATGATTTTTTCCCACTTTCAAAGTTCTAACATCTATAATATAAACAAGGGCTGATCAAAAGCTGTGCTGTGTGTTCAATTTAAAAACTAACTGCCACTAATCCCCCTTAAAATGCCCTCCTGCACTTCGAACACACTTACTCTACCATTCTTACATACTTACTCTGTCACACTTACTCTTTCTGAAATAGTTCTGGAAGTTCTTTTTCATGAGTGTCTTTACAGGGTATGATCAAAACTATGGTAAACATTGCTACCTAGGGCCATCCAATGGAAAGGCAGTCTCGTAAAAACATTACTGTATGTTTTCACCTACCTAATTCACCAATTCTGTCACCCTCAAATTCTGGATTTTTCCCTAAGTCAAAATGACCATGAAAGGGAAATGCTTTGAATCATTTCAGAATATCAAGACTGCCAAAACAGCACAACTATACACATTCATAAGAAAATATGGCATATTATATATATATATATATATATATATATATAACACGTTAAACATTGTGTTAGGTCATTAAATATAGCATGTCCTAGTATTTGCCTGTTGCTGAGACACAATACCGGCACCCATAACTTAATAAAGAAGGTGTTTATTTTCACTCGTGGTTTATAGAATTTTCAGCTGACAACCCAAGGCAGGCTGGCATAGCAAAGGAAAAACAGCCCATGTCAGAGAGTTGTGAAGCAGAGAGCAGAGCAAGAGCTCAAGGAAGGGGAGAAGTGGGAGCCCCTCCAGGCCACTCCTCAATGAGCCACCTCCTCCAATCAGGCTTCACCTCCCAAAATCACATTCAGTCATAAACTCATCAGTGGACTAATTCACTGTGGAATATCACACACTCGTGATCCAATCACCTCCCGAGACCCACACCTATGAGTGTATAAGGCTTTGAGGAAACATCTAGATACAAAACATAACATTCTGCTCCTATTCCCCAAAAGGGACATCCCTTTAAGCAAAATGCATTCATTCCATCTCTACGAGTTGCCAAAGACAAACTTAGATTTGTGGCCCTGTAAAAGTAGAAAGAAAGGCACATTTTCCATTCCATGAGGTAAAAATAGGGAAATAGAAAGAAATGGGACCAAAGCAAAATGCAAGTCCAGCAGGGCAAATATTAAATCCTGTAGTTCCATGTCCAACACTCTGGGCAAATTGTGGTGAGATGTGAACTCCCAAAGACTTGGGTGGGTCCACCCCTTTGGCATTGCCGGTGGTTACATTCCTCATGACCTCTCTCTCTGGCTTTCAGGGGGGTAAGGCTCTGTCAACACCAAAAATTTGGACTTCTATCCTTTGTAACTGCAAAACAATAAATTTTTGTTATTTTAAATCATTTGTATTGTGATCATTTTATAATAACCCTGGGAAATGAACACATATAAATGGAAAATATAAAGAATTATCCATAAAATTTCTTCTTTCCTGAAGCAATACAGTAGTTAAGAAAACTGACTCTGGAGTCAAACTTCCCGAGGTTAAACTCCACCTTTGCCAGTTACTAACTATAAAAAAGTTGGCACAATACTTAACCACTTCATCCTGGAATAGAAATAATAGTGGACAGAATACAGAATTGTTATCAGTGTTGAAAAGTTAATATTTGTATGACACTTAGAAAAAGACTACATATTTAAAATCTATATAAGTGCACATATGTTTATCAGTTTGAGTACAGATTTATAATGTATCCTGTCTTAGCCATTACCCCAAATTTAAACCATAGAACCATAGAACCATATAGAACATTTTTATTTGTGTAGTAACTATTTCAATTTTTTAAAACATTAAATTCTGTTAAATTTGTAATAAATTAATTTTAAAACATGTTTATAAATTTTCATTAACTTTAAGAAGGAAAAATAAACAGAAACTTCTTTATTTGGTAAGCATTTATCAATTACCTATTGTATACTAATTATAGTGTTGGGAGTAGCTTAGACCTTATTGTAAGAGAATTCATAATTCAGGGGAAATGTAGATTGTTAAAGTATTTAATTATTCCTCATATTCTACTTTTCTAGGAATGCTTCAAAGCACTGAATTGTTGGCAGCACAAATACTATTAAAATTCACAAAATTAGCAACACTTGAAACTTCTGACACAGTTCTAACTTAGAAACATGTCTTCTATCTTTCACATGTACTATCTCCTGCTGCTCTCCACATCCTGTTCAGGTTTTAACTTCATTTGCTTTTCTGTTATTGTCTTGGTTACTTTTTACTCATTACTGAGACAAAATATCTGATCCCCAAAATTAGGAAAGGAAAGGTTTATTTCTTACAGTTCTTGGAGGTTTCAGTCCATATTCAGCTGGCTGGAAGGCAGGGTGGTGGGATGGGGAAGCCATTCATGGTGGCTTCCAAACAGCAAGGCGAACTGGTAAGAGAGAACCACACACCTTCATCCTGCTCTCACACTGTATGTGGGCCCCACCCCTGGGTGGGTACAGCACTCACATCACCAATCCCAGCACCAGACAACAAACCAATCATGAACGCCAGACTCAGCCACATCCATGTCATTACATGAGACTTGGCGCGTCCACAGAACCGTACACGTAACAGTTATTGACAGTAGAGGAACTGGATCCTCAGCTAAGATCAAGTATACTATCACTTGTTATCAGTTTGATATTAACCTTGAGATACAAAAATACTAAATGTGTGTGTGAATGTGAATTAAGACTAGCCACTCAAATCAAAGAAGAAATGGAAATGAAACGTGGAAACTGACAGTGCCTGCCAAAGCCTTTGATCTGGTACATATTTTTGGATATTAAAATATCTTTCTTCTATTAAAATCACCATTTAAAAATTTTATCAAAAAATGAGATTCTTTCCCTAATGTTGAAGGGCTTTTGGAGTGCTTTGATTCAGGCTTGAAAGGCATTGATTTGGGGAAGAATGGTCTCTTCTTTGTACTTGTTCACTGCTCTGAATGCTTCTGAGAAGTCCTCTCAGACTTTGACCATTTTCTAATCCAATCTGGGGAAACCTCTTTGGCATTTTTCCCCTTGTCACTCTCTCCAACAACAGTGGCAAATATGCTGTGCCTTCCACTCAACATTAATCTGACCAGCTCACATTAATCCTTTTCTGCTTTTTAGCTCAGGACTAGTATTATAAAAATAAGTTGCATCTGACTAACAAAAGTTTTTTTTCAGGAAATACATTCCTGTATTTTAAAATGTACTTGGAACTGAAGAAAAAATAGACAGTATTCTATGTATGACAGGCTGGAATCTCATCATGTATCTGATACAAATCTTAACATTTAACAAAAAATAAGTAATAATGGTGGGAAGTATGAGATATTTGGGATTTATAGAAAAGGGGTGTGTAAAATCACTTTTCTTTTAAGCAGCAGTTTATCTGTCAAAGTTTATCTGTGAAGAACAAGAAATGTTTTGTCCATCAATCTTCCAAAACAGCATTTACTGACACCAGTGTTTTTTTTAAGCAAAGCTTTAATTAAATGTCACTATTTTTCTTATAATGAAAGCATCAGAGTATCTTTTTTGATAGAAAAAAGGCATGTTTTAATAATATAAACAGAATTGACATTCTTCTAAGATTTCCCAAACTACACAGGGAAATTAATATCCTGTTTTGCTTCTAATATGTAATAATCTGTTTTCTACTTTTCTTTTTCTGTGGATTTTCAAGCCTCTAAATGGAACGGAGCCCCTTTGCTCTCATATCCTGGAGAACCAACAACTCACTGTCACGTCCCCAGGACTGCTGTCCTGGTCACTGAGGTGTTTATTTGCTCCACCTTCCCTGAAAGCTTGGCTAATTCTTTGAACCACTGCTGCTGTCACTTCCCCACCTTTGCTAGCGATACACTGAGAGTAAGTTGCAGTACTTAAAAGCATCAGGTAGACTTGCTTCACAAAAATGAAGGAATGCTGTCTTCTATTAAACTCCCTTCCAGCACAGTCTTAGATTCTATAGCTTATTTGCTTTATTTTTTTCCTTCTTTAGGTTTTAGGGGAACAATATTGCCAGTTTGGGTGGATATTTTCAGCTTCAAATTTCCATAACGAATATGAGAAGATAGATGTGGATAACTCACCAGAAGGAGGTGCTACACAGGAGACCCAGAATAGGAAGAAAACCTAGAGAGCAATTTAGATCACAGAAGTGACCAACAGGCATAGAATAGTGACTTCTCAGCTCCCTCTGTGATTAGGAGAGACACAAGATGACACAGATTCATTTAACCTGCTACTGGGTGGGATTGAAAGATTTTCAACATGACAATGCAGTGTCACCTGTTGCCATAGCGTGGATATTATGAGACATCTAAAGAGAAATGTGGCCATGTATGTTTGTTTGAAGACAAATGCTTTCACTACTTATCATTCTTTTTATCATTCAATTTCTCTTCAAAAATAAAGTCTTGATTGCGGGCAAATGTTTGTACTGTGATGTGTAATCTTGACTGTAGACTTGATTGGCTTGAAAAACACCTACATGATTAGAAAAGCATATCTGTGTGTCTTGTTGGACTGTAGAGACTACATCTGGGGACTTGGCTCCTGAGGGACCTGGAGATCTGGCCCCATAGTTGTGGTGACTATACATGGTCTCTAACCCTCTCCTTTTTGGGCAATTCTTCTACTTTCTGCTTCCAGTGCTATCAGTCAATCAACTTCCCTCCACCATTTCCTTTTGCCATACATAAATTGGAGCCCCTTTGTCCTCATGTTCTAGAGAACCAACAACTCACAGTCATGGCCCCAGGATCTCCAGGTGTTCTTGCTTTGCAGTCAGCTGACCTAGGGTTGAAACTTCTGAACCTAAGTCAAAATAAGCCTCTCCTCATTTAAATTGTGGTTATCAGGTATTTTATCCCACAACATGAAGCTACCTAATACAAAAAACTTCTTTGTCCAAGGTGAGGCTTAAGTTGTTGTTCCTGATATAGTTTTCTTGGTGTACTGGGGATTGAACCCAGGGCCTTGTGCTTTCTAGGTAAACACTTTACCAGTGAGCTACATCCCCAGTCCAAAAAGTTTTATGCACACTATTTTATTTCATATGCACAAAAAGAGATGGGGGTTATTCACTTTTTATAGATTGAGAAGGTAAAAGAATTTGAACAAACAAAAAGTTGCAGTCTTGGAATCAAACTCAGATTCCAAATTTTAGAAAGACTTTATAATTTGTGTTGTTTTACTTAGGTGTGTCATAATAGGTTACTAGAATATTGAGTTAGCATACAAAAATGGTCTATTGAAGCATTTAGTATCCCCTGGTCACTGACTGGAATATTGTAAGTGTATATTTATGTGTGCATCATATACAAATAACTGATCATGTGTGTGGGAGTAAACATATGGATACATAAAGTGCTTTAATCAGCCGTTCTTGACCTCATAAGGAATGATTAGTACTGCCAAAGAAATTGAACACTGAGTAAGAATCTTTCAGTCTAGTTCATTTTATTTGTTACTTCCATTTCCCAGGTGCTTTGCAACTACCTGAATACACTGAAGGATTACTGGGGGATAAAAGCTTATCAGAATTAAAGAACTAGGAATGTTTGCAGAGTTAACTTGTAGTTCCCGTATGACATGAACTGAATTTGTTCAAATAATTTGAATTACTGTTCTTATATTTCAGTGGTGTGGGGGGTTGTTTGAGGGAGTGTATTACTTCATATTTTCTCTTAGGTCATGAATAGTTGTAGTAAAATTATATGGAGTTCAGATCAACTATGAAAAAATATATATTTCTTTTTAGAATATCTTAATCCAGAAGAAACAAAAATACAAGTGATTATAGTCAAACATGCATTTGCAAATTAAGTAGCTACTTTTGTACAATGTACTGTACCATGGCAGTTTTATAAAACATACCTCAAACAATGTGGTGTTTTATTTAGAGGGGCATGTATCTAATCCTTGGCTGGTCATTGTGAACATGTCAGCCCTTTTTTATATATGGATTCTACATCTACAGATTTGACCACCCACCAATCAAAAAGATTTGTTAAACCGAATTTGTATTCAACATACACACATTTTTTTCCTTTCAATTATTCCCTAAACAGTAGAGTGCAACAACTATTTATATAACATGCACATTGAATTAGCTACTATATCTAATTTAGCGATGATTTAAAGTATAAGGAAGAATATGCATAGGTTACACACAAACACTATGCTATTCT